>CAUYRT010073216.1:0-53110 GCA_963574885.1 Lepilemur ruficaudatus
ATGGTGGCACATGCCTGTAGTCCCAGCTACTCGGGAGGCTGAGGCAGGAGGATCGCTTGAGCCCAGGAGTTTGAGGTTGCTGTGAGCTAGGCTGACGCCATGGCACTCTAGCCCGGGCAACGGAGTGAGACTCTGTCTCAAAATAAAAAAAAAATTCTGTAATTTTTAAAAAATTAGAACTAAAATTTTACTGGAGTATTAAAAAGAAAGCCCCAAGAAATATAAGGGGAGGTAACTTTTGGAGCAATCTTTGAAAATTTCAAAATTAATTCAGTTGATAATAGCATAGGAGTTTAGAGGTATTTGCTGGTATCTCATAGACATGGTTAACTAGCACCAACAGCAAAAAGCATACGCTTCGGAGTCAGACAGACTTGGATTTGAATTCTGGTTCTTCTCTTTACAGTATGACTTGGCCAAGTCATTTAACCTCTCTGAGCCCCAAGATAATAATGGAAACTACTTCCAAAGGCTGTTATAGGATTAAGGAGATAGAAAAATCTTTAGTGCATACTAAGTGCTCAGTAAGTGGTGGGTATTAATGGTTAAAATTATGGTCTGTAACGCAATGAGAAGTGAGAAGCAAATGAATAGTGACCAAAAGGATCTCACCACTAAGGATTCTTATTATTTGCTCCATATTCTCCTGCTGTAACCCATTTGTTTATTCATTATTTATTGAGCATTTCTTCTGTTAGGTACTATACTATACATACAATGTTAGAAATAAACCATGCTGTCCCTATTTTGCTGGAGTTGACACATTCCTCAAATGAGAGAGAGACACACACAGCTAGCTGGCAATGTAGCATGGTGGTTATGCGTGTGGGCATTGGACTCAGACACCCTGACTCTATCACTTATTCTGTGATCTTGGATGAGTTACTTAAGCACTTTGGTCCCATCATCTATAAAATAGGCTCACAACAGGTCCCCTCAACCTGTATCTCCATCATAAGGTTCTCAAGAGGATTAAATAAGTCAATACAAGGATAAAGCACTTTGCCTAGTGCCTGGCACATGGTATACACTAGTAAATGTCAGCCATTTTTATTTCCAGGTATTATGCCACTGTGTGGTTGATGTTACAAGAGAGGAATTTTGAGAGAAATTCCACTTCCACCAACTCTGAAGGTATTTGTCTATCTAGCAATCTACATGTGTCAAGTAATAGTGAATCCCTCTTTGTATTATTAATCAACAGCCAATAGAACTGGAATAAGAACTTTTAATCAGCATGAGATAAGTAATATGATATAATATCTGCCTAAAGCAAAGAAACTTGACATTTTAGCCTTGGAACTTTATCTAGAGTAAATGGGACAGTTGTGTTAGGCTTTTGCAAATATTGACAATTTCTGTCCTGATTGCCTAGGGATACCTTCACACACTGACTTCTATGGTCCAGGACCGTTTTTCCCCAGGATAGAAACTACTTATCTAGGGACAAAAGGAGGGAAAGAAGGAGAGAAGGAGGGCAGAAAGCAGACATTTGTAGAGCAACTACCATGTGTTAGGGGTTAGGTATTCGATCTTTTTAGCCTCCTGACACACCATGAGGCTGGTCTGTTATTTCCATTTTAGAGATAAGTAAACAATGGCTCAAAGATGTTAAATAACATGTTTTGAGTCAACAGCTAATCAGTGCTAGAATTTCTAGGTCTTCTGATTGTAAGCCTGGAGCTCTTCCCTCGATATCAACCTGTATCTCATAAGGACATGAGAGAGAAGTCAGCCTTCGGTGGGGCACTCTTCCACATATTCCTCACTTGGCAGAGGATGGGGCAAGGATGGATTGGAGCAATGATCACTGATTGCCATCTGCCTTCTCTAGGTCCCTGGAGGGGAAGGTAGTCGCTCGTGGTCAAATGGACCAGGGGTAATTGGAGAGTGAGGAACTAGGCTGGGGAATTATCCTGGCTGAGGATATCATGAGTGTCTATACCTGGTGGGCTCTTCCTGGGAAGCCTTGGTGAGGAAGCCAGCATCCAGTTTGTGACTTTGCAAAGGTTTCCACCTGCCTGGAAGCAGATAAGTGCCCTAGAAGCAGAAGTCCTGATTCTGGTCCTTCCCCTATAACCTACACTGAAGCTGTCCCTTACTGAGGGCTAGGGAAGTATGGTGCCCTGGCCCTGCTCCCTGATCCCTTCCTAGCCTTGAGAATCTGGGTCCCAGATGGAGACAAAAACCATCAGTAGTGAGTACTGTCTGCTGAATCGTGTGTTGGGACACTTGGTCTGCCAGCCATTTGTATTTATCAGAAACCACAACATGAAATTCTTGAAATGGAATTTATCCAGGAAAATTTGGTTTATGTACTTTGTGTCTATCGTCCTTGTTTTGGATTGTTGTGAGGAATCAAATGAAATGATATTTATGGGAAACACCTAATAAACTTTAAAATGCAAAACATTTATTATTATCATTGGTATTATGGAACTCTGGGGCCGACAAGGACTATTGGGGTAGTTCAGTGTAATATCTTACCATAGTAGAAACACCATCTCCAGCACGTCTGACCACTTGCCAGCCAGCTCTGCTCGCACAACTACAGTGACAGGCAGCTCACTGCCTGATAGGCAGTCCCTTTTTTCTCTGGTCAGCTCTGAGGGATAGAAAATTCTTCCTTAGGTCGAGTTGAAGTTGCCCTTGCTGCAATCCCTGGGCATTTATACCCACCCCTCCACTCCAGGGAATTGAGGACACTACTCATGGCCTGAGTCATCTTTTTTTCCCCCAGTGTAAGTTTCTTTGATATCTCCATGTATTTTACACAGAATGATTTTCAGATTCTTCATGCCTTGGCACTGTATCCACTGCAGCTGGTCATTGTCTTCTTGAAAATAATGGTGCCCAGAACAAATACAACAAAAGTCAGCCACTGATGTGATTCAACTGGGGCAAAGTGCAGACGTATCACCTCCTAGAATCTACACTGTGTGACTCTATTGGTGAAGCACAAAGTGAGTGCTTTCCCAGCACTTCCATAGCATTTGCTCGTTTTAAATTTGTAATTGGCAAAAATACACCCAAACCTTTCTTACCCAAACTATGTCAAAGTTTGTGCTTCCCAGAGTTATAGATTAGTTTACATAGACTCAGGTTAAGAAATATCACATTGCCAGCACACTAGAAGGTACATTTTTAGGCGTGCTTTTTAATCATATGCCTGTCCCTTTCTGGTCCAGAAACCACCATCATAACTTCTGTGATACTTGTTCTCTTCCTATCTTTACAATTTACCAACTATGTGTGCATAACGTTTAGTTTTGTCTGTTTTGGAACTCTATGTAAGTGAAATCAGGCTGTATGTATAATTTTATAATTGTCTTCTTTCTCTCAAAATGTTTGTGAGATTCATCTGTACTGAATATGTAGCTGTAGTTCGTTCACTTTCATTGCTGTAGAGTATTCCATTGTATAAATATTTTAAAAAAGTTTAAATCCAGTCTATTGTTGATAAACATTTGGATCTTTATTTATTGTATTATCAACTATGCCACTATGAATATTCCTGTATGTGTTTCCTGGGGCATATGTGCAATGTAATTGATAAGTAATTATTTCATGTGTTTAAATCTTATCTCCCCATTTCCTTCAGAATACAAGGATCACATCTTTTACACTTAATAAAGGCTCTGAACAGACAATAATTTTCTCTAGAATATATGCTTAGGAGTGGAATTGCTGGGTCTTAGGGTTTACCTAAACATATGAAAATGTATATAACTCTTGATGCTATCTGATTTCAAAATTGTCTTTTCAACCACCTCTTTGGCACTGGGAGCTCTAGGTGTCCAAATCAGATCCCTGACCATTTTTGAGTGACCTTGATCTGGTCTGGCTTCAAGCCCAATTACCAATGGCAATAAATGTGTCACTCACTCACTGGAAGGAACCTCTTCTGTAGAGGGCATCTGCTATCTTTATAACCCCTTCCTCATGTTAGTCATCACAAGGAGACAGAAGATGAAGCGGGTTGCCCGATCCTAGCCAAAGGTCTCCCTGCTGAGAGCGTGGATTTGCTCATGCAGGAAACTCATTTATGGGAGAGCCCTGCATGCTCTCTCAAAGGCACACCAGCCATCTGGGGATATTAATTGCTCAAAAACCTCAAGTCGGTATATAAGCCCTCCCCTAATGTTAGGAGGATCTGGGGCAAAAGTATAAGTAGATAGCACATGTGGACCTAAATTATCTAAAATTATAAATCACTCCAACTAACTCCTAACCTTAATACAGTCTACTTTTGTACTTTTTTTTGTTGTTGTTCCAGAGACAGGGTCTTCCTCTGTCACCCAAGCTGGAGTGCAGTGGTGTGATCATAGCTCACTGCAGCCTCAAATTCCTGGGCTCAAGCAATCCTCCTTCCTTGACCTCCCAAAGCACTGGGATTACAGGAGTGAGCTACCACATCTGGCCTTATTCCGCTATTTTGACAAATATATATATCTCTTTAATGACTTGAAAGACTAGGTTCAAATTTAGAATTCCCGGACTCCTGACATTTATGCACTTGAACAAAGTGGTGAGGGGAGCACAGGCCCTGGCCCAACTTTGGTCCATAACCCACCTGCCTTCTTTTCTCTCTGTCCTGCATCCTTAGGGATCTGTGGACATAGCTGCTTGAAGATCCAAGTGCTGTGACACCTCCCCAAAATACAGCTGCCCTTTAGCCACTTTTAGGGATGCCCGACTCTGCCCTAGACAGGATAAATCTGGGGAGAGGCCACAGCTATAGCCATCTGGGGAGGGAATTTTGGGGTCACAGCTACCCAGAACTTGGTCCTGAAGTGCCAAACCCTGTGACTCCTCACTTGGGGGAGGAGTGTGTGTGGGGCAGGTTAGAGAGGAGTCTAAAGTACGGGCCTAGGGCAGGTTCTCCGCCCGGGCAAAGGCCGAACTTTGCGTATGTTTGTCCTCTCCGGTCATGAGCGCAGGGACTGTATCCGGCTGTACCCCCTGCACCTGTCACCACAGAAAAGCCAGACTGACTTGCTTAATGGAAAGTACACTGGCTACCCATCAGAAGACCTAGAGTCTAGGCCCAGTACTGTGGGAAACAGTTCATACTTTATTACTTCATTTAAACTGTCCTTAGCTATTACACTGATAAAGGTTCCAGGAGGTTAA
The DNA here is from genome assembly GCA_963574885.1 of Lepilemur ruficaudatus. Classification (NCBI taxonomy): domain Eukaryota; kingdom Metazoa; phylum Chordata; class Mammalia; order Primates; family Lepilemuridae; genus Lepilemur; species Lepilemur ruficaudatus. The sequence goes on from CAUYRT010073216.1 coordinate 5,134, forward strand.
GTGATTCTCCCAAGGTCACGCAGCTAGGAGAGGCAGACGCTGGATTTGCACTCCACCAGCCGGCCTCCTCTTGTTTTTTTTCTCCTCTGTGGAGGGGCAGAGAACTCGCAACGGCCATTCGGAGAGGGCGCCCCTTTCCTGCCGCCCCTCTAACCAGCCTTCCCCCAGCATCTGCCTCGCTCTGGTGCTCAGGCAGCCGGCGCGCTCCACCTGGCGCCTGAACTCCGGGGGTTCTCTCCCACCCCGCACGAAGCCCCGCCCCTAGCCTCAGGCCAGAGTCACGTGCCGCCCCATCCCCCCGCGCCTGCGCACTGCTTATTTCCCGCTGTCAGGATGAGGAGGCGGAGGTCGGCGCTCGGGTCCGTCTCTGCCCGCGGCTGTGGCGGCGCCTGCGGCTCCAGCCTTAGCGGTTCCTTCCTGGGCGGCGGCGGCGGCGGCGGTTCGGTCGACGCCTCTTCCGCCAGCTGAGCCCGCGGGAGCCCGTGACGCCGCTTCCCCGCCCATCTCCGCTCCCCGAGGCCGGCCGCCTGGCCATGGCGCAGCCGGGCCCGGCTCCCCAGCCTGACGGTGAGGCGCCCACCATGGCAGGCGCGGCGGGCGCGGCCTGCCCGGCGTCGTCGTCGCGGAGGGACCTCGGGGCGGGCGGGCAGCGGGCGGGCGGCGGGAAGGGTGCCCGCAGGCCCCGGGGGGACCCCGCCGGGCGAAGGCGGGAGCGCGCGGGCTCCGGCGCGGGCGGCGCGCGAGGGCGGCGCGGGCGCCTCGGCGGCAGTCGCTGGGGAGGGGGCGGGTGGCGCCGGTGGCAGCGCTCGCTGGAGGGCGGAGGGAAGGGCGTGGGGAGGCTGCTCAGCGTGGGAGAGTGTGGAGAGGGAGGTGCTGTGGGTAGCGGTGGGACCGGCACGTGGGTTCTGCCTGTGGGGAGGATGGAAATCGAGAACGTGTGCTATATTCGTTAACGAAAAAAAAAATCTTTGCTTAGGTAGTGGTAGTGTGCCCTCCCCTTCCCCCCACCGCCCCAGTCTTTGGTATGGAGCTCTCTGCTCCCACTTTTGTGACACATAAAACTAGGTGGCAACAGTAACTGGGTTTAGTAGCACTCCTTGAGTGGCAGTGTGGCTTAATGGGAGTGCTAGGGCCTGGGAGTCTAAAGGACCTGTTTCTTTCACTAAGAAGCTCTGGGCGCATTTCTTAGCCTCTTTGAGCCTCAGTATTCTCTCTCATGAATTATCTCTTGGATATATTTTGTCTGTAAAGATGGCAACGCGTGTGAATGCAAAGTGATAGGTTGGTGTTATCATGGGAGTATTAGGAATAATGATGAGGGTGGTGTTTGAGGATGCCAAATGTAGGAAATGTGTCATTTATAGCATTTATATTCTTGGAAGGATTAAGAGCCCCATCCCAAATAATCTAAATTGGTTTGTCAGAACCCTTCATGACCTTCTGGGAAGTGGACTAATCTCTGCTTCACAGATTGATCACGGCGTTCCAGGTTTTCCTATGTTTGGAAAGAGTGTGCTTGGTCTTGCCAGATCCTGAAGTATCTAGTTGTGAAAGTTCTTTAAGGTGTATTTCTATTATCAGCATGTGTGCTTAGGCATCTTTAAGTGTGAGGAGAATGTTGGAAAACGGTGCTAGGCACAGAGTAGGTCCTTAAAAACTTGTCTTTGCGAATGGTTGTCTCTTAATCTCTTATGAAAACCTTACTTTTTGTTGCTGCCTTTGGGGAACTTGAAACCATGTTATCAGATTTTAAGGCTCTTGCTGCTGTCTGGAAGTGCGCTGCAAAGGTTATTAGCCTCTAGTTTTGAGTTTTGTTAGTTGCCTAAGGGGAGATGTTCTGTAAGCGCCGTCAGCTATTTTTGTTCCAGTAGAAGAGAGGGGAGACATTTGACGGGGTGGGCCCTCAGAGAGCGGAAACTGGGATGTTTTCAGGCTACATTTTAATTCTCACCTTTTGCATTTGGAGTTAAGAAAGAAAACTTTTTTCTTCCACAAACTCACTTTGTTACGACAGACAGAGGCAGAATACAGAGAGCTCAGTGGCCTCTGGTTCTGATCCGGTGTGGTAGGTATGCCTAGCTGGCTGCTGCCTTTTCTTGAGTTGCATGGAAACAAACGTCTAGGGCAGCTCAGGTGACATGATAGTCTGGAATTAAAATTCCCTCCCTCTTTCTAGATGTGAAATGGTCTTCCTTGTAAATAGGCAGAAGTGACTAAGCACTTGAAAGAGGCTAGGAAAAATTAGGTTTAGGAAATCTTGTATTCTTGCTATTCTTAGTGCAGGTTTGTTTCCTATTATTATTCCAATCTTGTGACTAGGATGAGATTTAGTTTGCATAGATTGCAGTTTTTATTTTAAATTAATGTAGTAAATGGGCAGCCGCAACTATTGTTTACAAAAGGAGAGAGAATTTGGTATATTTGAGTGTTTTGTGTCAATATCATCTTAGAAGTTCACCTTGGGGATTTAATTTTTTAAGCTGAACTTGTATAGACCACTTTAGTTTTAGGCACTCTTGAATTTCCTAGTCCTACTGATTTTTAAAAAAAACTATTGCACAATTCTTTTGCTTCAAACAGGCAGTAAAAGATAACTGCATTGTCTTTGACTTTATCTTGTTTTTATCCCATTTTAGAAGCAATTGTCGTCTTTTCCTTTTTTGATATATCTTGCTGTGTTTTTCATGGAAGTATGGTAGATTAAAAAAAGATTTATTGTAAATTAACAGGATGAAATGTAATCATTTTCTTTTTATTAATTCACTTTAATGCCTTATTTTATACATTTTTGGGAAAAATTTGGTTTTTTTGATAGTGGCATCATAGTTTACTTAGTTTAGAATAAAGGTAATTTTAGTAGTCAAATTTCAGTTGATTAGTCTGTTTCCCTTGAGAATTCAAAGATTATGTAAATATTTTCAAATTTTATTTATTTTAGTCTAAGTTAAACTGTATCTTAGAAGCATTTGCTCTAATTTTACTTCATTACTTTTTTATTGAAAAATATTGTCTTCTATAATTCCTCCATTAAAAAATAGGTACAGCATTTTAAAAAGTAGAATTATGTCTTCCCCTGTCTCCCAGAGGTAATCACTTTTAAGTTTTCTGTCCTTGCTGACTCTTTTCTATAATTATTTAGGTATGCTACCTTATAGCCCCCGATAGATGTGCTATGCTATGTGTATATAGGTCTGCAACTTGCCTGTCTCGCTTAATAAATGTTACCTTTCATTATTATATACTTGTCAGTGGTTATGTGGCCATGTAATCTGCTATAAGCACTGTAGGTATTATCTCGGGAAATCTTCATATTAGTGAGGTGGGTACTATTGTAATATTACTGTTCTAGTTTTATTGGTGAGGAAACTGAGGTACAGAGAAGTTAAAGAAACATGCCTGAAGTTATACAGTTGGTAAGTAGGGGAGTAGGATTCAAATCCAGGCCATCTGATGCCAGGGCCTTCTGGCGCATTTATTAGATCATGGACCACTTTTCAGGTCAGTGTTAAGGGTCTGCCTCAGTCTTGTTAAGAGACTGTTTCATCAGATGCATGTACCAGGTGTGATTTATTTGCCAATTTCCCTGTTAGAAAAGTAGATTGCTTTCAGTTTTTTCATTATTTTATAAACAGTGCTATAATGTATGCCCTTGTGCATATTTTCCAGGTACTTTGTTACTTCTGGATATATCAGTATATAAGACTACTGAATTAAAGGACGTGAGTTCTGAGTGGTTTAAATTTTAATAGCTATTGCTAGCTTAGTCTCAAAAAAGGCATCAATTTACATACCTGCCAGCAAGATAGGACAGGGTGGATTTTTACTACAATCTTACAAGCTGAGAATGATGTCAGTTGTTTGAAATTTGTGTCTTCTGCTACATTTTTTTTAAAAATTTTTTTGAGACAGAGTCTTGCTTTGTTGCCGGGACTAGAGTGCAATGCGTAAGCCTAGCTCACAGCAACTTGAAACTCCTGGACTAAAGCGATCCTCCTGTCTCAGCCTCTGGAGTAGCTGGGACTCCAAGCGTGTGCCATTACTCTTGGCTAATTTTTTCTTTTTTCTTTTCTTTCTTTCTTCTTTTTTAGAGATGGGGTCTTGCTATATTGTCCAGACAGGTCTTGAACTCCTGGGCTCAAGTGATCCTCCTATTTCACCCTCCTGAGTAGCTGGGATTACAGGCACGAGCCACTGCACCTGGCTAGACTAAATTTTAAAAGTATGGTGATGCACATACATATGGAGCAGTCACTTGAGGGAGTAGTGTAGTTATGCAAGGTGTGTGTGTGTGTTTTAAAAATAAAGATTTAAATAATGAAATAATTGTACATACTGGAGGAACTGCCAGTGGAAAGGGAGAAACTGCCTGGAGATATAAAATGAAGGAGATGATAAGTGGGGCTAGGTTTCGTGGGAATTGAGAGCAGATGAGGTGGAATAAGAGCAGGGGTGCCAGTAGGAGAGACAAGGACCTCATCCTCCAAAACAGAAGAGAAAACGGAAAAGATGATTGAGAGAGAAAGGTAGAGAAAACTGTGAGGTAGAAGAGAGAAACTCACTAAATATATGTAGCCTCCATTCTTTTATTCATTTATTCAAATATATATGATTTGAATATGTACTTTGAACAAGGCAGACAAGGTACCTCTGCTCATGGAGGTTATAGGTTTGAAAGCTTTATCACAGTCAAGTAGATTAGGGTATTTATACTTTCCTGCGTACCTCCTGGGTTATCTTAACCAAAGAATACAGAAAATAATTTGGTTCTTTTTCCAGTTATCCTAAAGGTGATATAACAAGGACCATTCCGGATGCACAGGAAAGAAGTTAATTCATTATATACATCGAATGCCTGGGCTTTAGGGCTTAATTCTCTCATGGACCCAGTAGAATAGTAAGTACAGGGTATGATTGAGACCTTACTGTGGGAGTTTCATGGGTTGGGGAGAGCAAACTGTGATGCGGGTTGTCATTCCTTTGGTTAAGGCTATAACAAATCAAGATAGGCTGCCAGGGTTGGTGGCTCACAGGTGTAGTCCCAGCATTTTGGGATTCTGAGGTGGGAGGATAGCTTGAGGCCGGGAGTTTAAGACCAGCTTGGGCAACGTAGTGAGAACCCATCTGTACAAAAAAAATTAAAAAGAAATTAGCTGTGTGTGGTGATGTATGTCTATGTTCCCAGCTACATGGGAGGTTGAGGCAGGAGGATCAGTTGAGCCCAGAAGTTCAAAGTTACAGTGAGGCATGATCATGCCACTGCACTCTAGCCTGGGTGACAGAGCAAGACCCTGTTTCTTAAAAAAAAAAAAAAATAAAGTCAAACTTCTTTTACTGTTTAATCCTCAGTTGTTATCTACTTTCTCTAAACACCTACGCTATTTATCATCTGTAAATAAACTTCTGCCCCTATGTAGATCTTATCTCCCCAGCCTTCTTAGCTACTCAAAAGCAGAATCTTTTTAGCTGGGCATGGTGGTGCACACGTATAGGTCCAGCTATTTGGGAGGTCGAGGCAAGAGGATTGCTTGAGCCCAGGAGTTCAGAGCTTTAGTGTGCTATGATTGCACCTGTGGAAAGAGCAGAAACTTTCTGAAACTACTGCTATGTTTCATTTTGTGAAGCTAGTAGGGGCTCTGTAGGGAGCAGTGGAAGGACATTAACAATTTAGGTCCATCTCTATTGCAAAAAATTGTTCTGCATGTATTCCTAACAAATGGAGATCTAGTCTTTTTAGAACACTCCACTTTTTGTGGTAGCTGTTTAAGTATTAGAAAATTCATAATTTTGTTGGGCCGAAATTACTTCCCTTTTATACTTTGGTTATGACCTCTTGAATGAGTCTATTGGGCTATTTTCCATTCTACAAGAAAGATATTCATATTTTTAAAGAGCTTCCATGGTGGCAGTTCCTCACATAAAGGTTCTCTACCCTCACCAGATTGTGTGGCCTTCTCTGCTAGGCTAGCCATATGTTCTAATGCCATGTAGTTTGCTAGTGCTTTTCTTAAAATGCTACACCTAAAATTGGTGAAAGTGTTCTAGGCATAGAATCCATGTGACTTGTGCAAAGAATAACAAAAACATTATTTTGTAGTCAGGACCCTAAACTCTAATGTAGGCTAACATTCCCTTGATTTATGTTTTGATCTACTGTGTCATATTAGTTGATAATAAAAATAGAAATTCTCTAGTGACATATGACATTGAAAATTTTTTCATGTGCTTACTTGCCATCTGTGTATCTTCTTTGTTGAGGTATCTGTTCTGGTCTTCTCTCTGTTTTTTAATTGAGTTTTTAATTTTCTCATTGTTGGGTTTTAAGTGTTCTTTGTATAGTTTGTATAACAACCCTTTATCAGATATGTTGTTTACAAATATTTTTTCCTGGGTTATGGCTTGCCTTCTTATTTTCCAGATAGTATCTTTTGCATAGCAGAAGTTTTTAATTTTAATGAAGTCCAACTTATCAATTACAGCTGACCCTTGAACAACGTGGGTTTTAACTGCATGGGTCCATTTACATGTGGATTTTCTTTTCAATAAATATATTGGAAAATTTTTTGGAGTTTTGAACATTTTGAAAAAACAGATGAACTGTGTAGCCTAGAAATATCGAAAACATTAAGAAAAAGTTAAGTATGGTGTGAATCTATGAAATGCATGTAGATATTAGTCTCTTTTATTATTTACTACTATAAAATACATATACCAGTCTATAAAAAGTTAAAATTTATGAAAACTTACACAAACACTGACAGTACATGTGCCATTTTGCAGTTGAAAGGTAAACAAACCTAAATATCTAGTATTAAATCATAACTGCCTAAAACTAGTACATACTGTATTACTGTCGTTATTTTGTAGCCACCTCCTGTTATTATTGTGGTGTGCTCAAGTGTTGGGAGTATCTGCTTAAAATACTGTGTGGTAGGATGCTAATCACCTGCATGTGAGCAGTTGGTCTCTCTAGTAAATTGTGTATCATGGTAAAAAGTGATCTCTTGAGGTCCTTACATATTTTCCAATTTTTCATCATGTTTAGTGCAATACTGTAAACTGTGAATAACACCATAGAAGCTATAGAAAGTGCTGGAAACACTTTCAAGAAGTAGAAAAAAATCATGACATTACAAGAAAAAAGATGAATTGCTTGGTATATAGTGTAAATCAAAATCTGCAACAGCAGTTGCTGGCCATTTCAAGATAAATCCAGCATAAGAACCCTTGTTTAAAAAAAAAAAAAAAAAACCAAAGGAAATCCGTGAATCCACCCCTGCAGCTACATCAGCAAGTGTGAAAACCTTGCACTTTTTGTGAAATACCTTTTTATAGAAAATGCAGCTATTATATGGGTGCAGGATTGCTATAAGAAAGGCATATCTATAGACTCTAATAAGATTTGAGAAAAAGTTAAGTCATTATATGACAACATATGTAAAGGGAAGGTGAAGGATCTAAAGCTGGAGAATTAAGTGCCAGCAAAGGATGGTTTAATAATTTTAGAAAGAAGTTTGGCTTAAAAAAATGTCAAGATAACAGAAGCAAGTTCTGACCAAGAGGCAGCAGATAAATTTCCAGACACTATTAAGAAAACCAGTGAAGTGAAAGGATATCTGTTTTGAATAGGTTTTTTTTTTTTTTTTGAGACAGAGTCTCACTCTGTTGCTCGAGCTAGAGTGAGTGCCGTGGCGTCAGCCTAGCTCACAGCAACCTCAAACTCTTGGGCTCAAGCGATCCTCCTGCCTCAGCCTTCCGAGTAGCTGGGACTACAGGTATGTGCCACCATGCCTGGCTAATTTTTTCTATATATTTTTAGTTGGCCAATTAATTTCTTTCTATTTTTAATAGAGACAGTGTCTCACTCTTGCTCAGGCTGGTTACGAACTCTTGAATAGGTTTTTAATGCAGGCAAAAGTACCCTATTCTGGAAAAAACTGCCACAAAGGACATTTATTAGTAAGGAAGAGAAGCAAGCTCCAAGATTTAAGGCAGCCAGGGATAGGCTAACTCTTTTGTGCAAATGCTGGTGGGTTTATGATCAGGACTACTGTTATCTGTAAAGCTGCTAATTCCTGAGCCTTAAAGGGAAAAGATAAACACCAGCTGCCATTCTTTTGGTTTTGTAACAAGAAGGTCTGGAGAATGAGAACTTTTTCTAGATTGGTTTCTTTGATGTTTTTTCCCTGAACTCAGGAAGTATCTTGCCAATAAAGGACTGCCTTTTAAATTTCTTTTGATATTGGGCAGTGCCCCAGCCGTCCGGAACCCCATGAGTTCAACACCGAAGGCATGGAAGTGATCTACTTGCCCTTAAACACAATGTATCTAATTCAGCCTCTAGATCAGGGGTCATAAGGAACTTTAAGGTTCATTACACATGGCCCTCTGTGGAAAGGATTGTCAACTCTATGGAGGAGAAGCCTGGTTGAGAGAACATCATGAAAGTCTGGAAGGATTACACTGTTGAAGATACCATCATTGTTATAGAAAAAGACCTGACAGCCGGTCCAAAGGTAGTGGGTTGTCAGAACTTAACATTCGTGTTACTAAAGTTGTTATATAACCATCCACTGCTAAATTTGATGGGCTTAAAAAAAAAAAAGGTGAAAACCATCAAGCCCAAAACTATAGATTCCTGCTGGAGAAAATTGTGTCTAGGTGTTGTACATATCTTTAAAGAGTTTATGATAGAGCCAGTGAAGGAAATCATGAAAGAGCTTGTAGATGTGGCAAAAAAACCCCCAAAAAACCAACAACAAAAAAAAATGGTGGGGAGTGGTGGTAGTGTTGAAGGGTTTCAAGATACAGATCTTGGAGAAATTCAAGAGCTAATAGACACCATACCAGAGGAAGTAACAGAAGGCAACTTGATGGAAATGAGTGCTTCTGAAGCAGTGCCGTTAAACAAACTGACATTAGATAGTCTGGCAGAAGAGTTCTGATGATTCAAGACAGCTTTTGACTTCTTTCACAACATGAACTCTCATGTAATGTGGGCACTGAAACTAAAGAAAACAGTGGAAGAAGGATTGGTACTGTGTAGAAACATTTTTAGAGTAATAAAAACACGAAAAAGTCAGAAATTATGAGGTAGTTCTGTAATGTTACATTGAATGTGCCTACCTCCCCTTCCTCCCCATCCACCTCCTCTGCCTCTTCTTCTTCTGCCACCTGGAGACAGCAAGACCAACCCCTCTTTGTCCTTCTCAGCCTACTCAGTGTGAAGACATCAAGAATCAAGATGATGATCTACTTATGATGATTTACTTCTACTTAATAGATAGTAAATATATTATGATTTTCTTAATATTTTCTTTAGCTTACTTTATTGTAAGAATACAGTATATAATAGATATGGCATACAAAATATGTGTTAATCCACTGTTTGTGTTATTAATAAGGCTTCCAGTCAACAGTAGGCTCTTAGTAGATAAGTTTTGGGGGAGTCAAGTTGTACATGGATCTTTGACAGTGTAGGGGATCGGTGCCCCTTACCCTCTGGTGTTCAAGGGTCAGCTGTATTTCTTTCTTGGCTTATATCTTTGGTGTAATTAAAAAGTTACTGCCAAACCCAAGGTCATCAAGATTTTCTCAGATGTTATGTCGTAGGAGGTTTAGAATTTTGCATGTTTTACATTTTGGTCTGTAACCTATTTTGAGCTTATTTTTGTGATGGATGTAAGGTCTTGTGTCTAGGTTCTTTTTTCTTTTTTTTACTTATGAATATCCATTGTAGCACCACTATTTGTTGAAAAGTTTATGCTTTCTCCACTGTATTGCCTTTGCTCCTTTGCCAAATATCAGTTGACTATATTTCTGTGTGAGTGTGTTTCTGGGCTCTCTATTCTGTTCCATTAATATATTTGTCTATTCTTTCATGCTGTGTGTTTACACATTTCTGAGTTAAATATTTTTTGCATCAAAAATATTAAATGCTTGTGGTAAAAGAAAAGGCTGTATAAGTGAAATAGGTTGTCCCTTAACGATAGAAACACTTGTTAAAGGACTGGTGTTTATTTTTCCAATTTTTAAAAAAATGTGTATTCTGGTGATTTAAAAGTACAATCATGCTACAAATGCTGTTATCAAGTTTCCTAGTCTCAACTTTGTTTTTAATAGAGGTTATTATATTATCATTTTAAATCATTCTTTTCATGGCTGCATAATATAGATGCACTAGAATTTTTAAAAGTTAAGTCCCCCATTGATGAATATTTGAGACATTCCAATAATACTGCAGTGAATGTTCATGTACATGTCCTTGCACACTTCTGTGAGTGTGTCTGTGGGATAACTTCCTTGAACTGGAATACTGAGTTCAAGAATGTGCATTTTGAAAAATTTAATGGCAAGTGCCAAATTGTCTTTCAAAAAGATTTGGCAATTTATGGGCTCATCAGGGTATAAGAGAACTTACAGCACTTTAAATTAAAAAGTTAAGTTTTTTGCATATGGGGGAGTTGGCCTTGGTGATGTTTGTAGCAAATGTAGCAAAATTTCCTCAGTTTTTAAACTTTGAGATGTGTTGACATATGAAAGTATCTTAATTTTTATGTAATTTGGTTATTTTTTCCTTTATGGTTTCTAAGTTTATGTTCTGCCTCTTTGTCTATGCTATCTTCTACTATTTACTTTTAAATATTTGATCACTTTGGAACTCGTTTTGATGTAAGGAGTGAGAGAGGAGTCCAGTTTTTACTGTTTATTTTCAAATGGCTAGCTAGCCAGTTGTTTTTGTACCATGTAGTGATTTCTTTTCATTGATTTTTTTTTCTTTATTTAATTGGAGTTATAACATAGAATCTCTTCATTGATTTTGAAATGCCACCATTTATCATATGCTAAACTTTCAGGGATACTTGAGTCTATTTCTGAACTTTATTTTGTTCATTTGATTTATCTATTCTGTCATACCACATAGTCATAATTACTGTTCCTTTCTACTTCTTATTGTTTGAATATTTTAAAGGATCAGGTACCCTTCATTATTCATTTTCTAGAATTTTCCTCAGCTATTAAGTATTCATTCAAATAAAATTGGTAATGAGCACATTAAGTTCACCCACCGTGTTCCCTTTTCTTATCTAAAAAAACAACAAAAAGGACTTAAAAAATATTTCGTTGAGAACTGGGTATGGTGGCACATGCCCGTGATCTCAGCTACTCAGGAGGTTGAGGCAGGAGGATCCTTGAGGCTGAAGTTCAAGACCAGCCTGGGCAACATAGTGAGACCCCACCTCAAAAAAAAAATCTTACTGAGGTTATAAGCTAAAGAGAACATATATCTTTACCAAACATCTCTAAAAAGAGATGCATTAATTTAAATTCATTAATTATTCCTTCTAATTCTTTAAAGGTGGTATTTACCCAATTGCGCAGTTGAAGAAATGCAAATTTAGTGACTTACGCAGAATCCAGGTTCCTGTGACTATTTTGATTCCATGTACTGTCTCTCAGGTCAGTTTTAGTGAAGTAAACTTTTAGATCATTAAAAAAAAAAACAAGGCAAAATTAAAACAAAACCCCAAGTTTCTTTTTTGGTCATAAAGAAAGTGTAAAGAAAACTGGGCTTACCCATAGTTCTATCCTTCAAAGTAGTTTTTTATTCTATATTTCTAGTCAATTTTTATACCTACAATGTTATTTTAAAATAGTTAATCATTGCACATTATTTTGTGTTCTATTTTTATTTTAATTATGATGTGAACAATTTGCCTGTAATTTATAAAAAATTGGCTTTAAGTCTGTTATTTATCATATCAGTGTATCATTTTACTCTTACTCATTTTGATTATATGTAAATTCTTACTGTTAATAAGTAATTCTACAGGAAACATTCTTGTACGTTAGTCCTTGATCTCATCTTTGATTATTTCCTAGAGTGTTCTGTATCAGAAAGTATGAGGTTTTGATGTGTATTGCCAAATCGCTTTCCAGAAAGCTAATTCTAGTTTATATTTTTGTCACTAGTGCTGATGTCTGTTAGTCTCACCTTATTGTTGTCAGCATTAAGACTTAAAAATGTTCTTTCTAGTAGGATAGGCCAAAAAAAGAGATATTTTGTTGATGTTTTAAGTTGCATTTTTAGTATGATTGGCCTTTAAAAAATATATTGGCCATTTGTTTTCTTTCTTTATGCATTGCCTCTTCATGCCTTTTCCATTTTCTTAGTAATTTTAAATATCGTTTGTTTTTTAATTTCAGCATATTACAGGGGTACAAATGTTTAGATTACATATATTGTCTTTGCCGCGCCTGAGTCAGAGTTTCAAGCATGTACATCCCCTCGCACCCATAAGGTGTGACTATACCCATTCCCTCCTCCACCCCACCTCCCCGAACCCCGATGAATGTTACTACTACATGTACGTATAAATGTTGATCAATTTATACCAATATGATGATAAGTACATGTAGTGCTTGTTTTTCTGTTCTTGTGATTACTTCACTTGGTAGAATGGGCTCCAGCTCTATCCAATTTCAAATGTCTTTACTTCGTACATATTGGCCTTTGTCTTTTATTTGTTAAGAAATATTTTCCAAGTTTGTCTTTTGTCTTATTTTGGCTTTTGGGATAATTTTTGATATAGAGAAAGCTAGTATTTCCTTTGAACAGACTTACTGGTAATACTTTGACACTTTCAAGAACCTACTGTATCTGAAAATCATTTAGATAGCCACTCATACTTTCTTTGTTTTGTGTTTAAATTTCTTTTTCTAGATAGTGGCCAACTTTTTCAATATGATTTGTTTTTTTTTGAACCAGGGTTTCACTCTGTTGCCCAGGCTAGAGTGCAGTAGCATCACCATAGCTCACTGCAACCTCAAACTCCTGGGCTCAAACGATCCTCCTGCCTCAGCCTCCATGCCAGAGTGGGGTACCTGCAGCCTCAAGGCTACACGTGGCCTTCCAGATCCCCAAGCATGGCTGCTTGACCAAATCCAAACTTCACAAAATGATTTGTTCTATGTAATTTGGGTTCAGTTACAAGGCCGCACTTAAGGATCCAGAAGATCACATGTGGCCCTGAGGCTTCAGTTTTCCCACTCAGCTGGTCTCTTAACTCCTGACCTCAAGTGATCCTCCTGCCTTTGCCTCCCAAAATGCTAGGATTACAGGCGTGAGCCACCATGCCCAGCCTTCAATATGATTTTAATTATTAAGTTGGTTCTATATGATCTGTTTGTCAGGTTTCTACATCTTGCAGTTGTCCTTAATTTTCTTTTTGCAAATAATTATTTTATAATTGTAGATAAAATTTGTATTGCCCATTGCAAACAATTCAGAAAATGCAGAAAAGCATAAAGAAGCCAGTGACCACACAAAGGTAATGTCCATTAACATTTTGGTATACAGTCAGCCCTTCACATTCATAGATTGAACCAACCAAGGGTTGAAAATATTTAAATGAAAAACAATACAAGAGGCTAGGGCAGAAAGATCGGCTGAGCCCGGGAATTCAAAGCTACAGTGAGCTCTGATTGTGCTACTGCTTTCCAGCTTGGAAGACAGAGCAAAACTCTGTCTCCAAAACAAAAACTACAACAAAAATCCACTAAAAATTAACAATACAATAAAAAATAATGCAAATTAAAAAATATAGTATAACAAGTAACAACTTTATGTGGCTACATTGTATTAGATATTATAAGTCATTTAGAGATGATTTAAAATATACTGGAGAATGCGCATAGGTTATGTGCAAATACTAAGTAAGCCATTTTATATAAGGGACTTGAGCATCCTCAGATTTTAGTATCCACAGGGGTCCTGGAACCAGTTTTCCTCAGGTACCAATGGATGACTGTATTATCTTTCTGGCATTTTCATATGTAATAAAATATGTGAAAAAAACCTCTTAAATTTAATTAAAAAATCACAATACATTTATAACATGTTTTTTCGTGCACTGAAGAGATGTCCATGATGTATTATTAAATAATGTTATTTTTAATGGTATTTAACAGTTAATCATGTTCTATTGTATGGATCCACAATGTGTTTAATCCTCTATTGGTAAATATTTGTTTTATGTTTTTTTTCTATTTCAAATGACACTGTAGTAAACATACATATTTCTCTAAATAATTGCCCAAATACTTCCCTCTAATAAATCCTTGTTGTTTCAAAGATTATGTACATTTTATATTCAATACTTTTTATATGTTTAAAGTTTGATGTATTCTTTTAGTAATGCCTTTATGTGAGAGCATTTGGGAAGCTAACCCTTAATGACTTTAAAAAGTAAAGAGTTCCATTTTTTGTGTGTGTAACATGTTTAGTGGTAGAGCACTCCAAGGCTAGTTCAACTGCTGAAGGATGTCAAAGTTCTGAGTTCTTCTGTTTTCTACTTTCCTTCTCATTGGCCCGTTTGCTTGCTTCTTTATTTTTCCTCGTAGATTGAGTTTTGATTTCATTTTGAGAATATTTATTTCCTTAAGTCTTTTAGTATTTTCTTAATTACATTTATTGGACTATCTACTTCAGGATGATCCGTCCTTATATTGGATATTCTTTGTTTCCCATAGCATTTCTTTTCTAATTGCTTCTAATTGCTTTACTTTTCTTTGTAATTCATGGAAATTATCTCTGGTCTTTTTGATCTCTTTAACAAAATGGATTATATCAATGGATTTCCTAATGTTAGATAGTTTTTATATATCTGAGATTAAACACAGCTTGCTTGTGATGGATTGTTCCAGTTTATAGCTAGATCTGATTTGATAATATTTGAGAATTTTAAAATTATATTTATGAATGAGATTGACTTGTGATTTTCCATTTTGGTACTGCATTGAGTTTTGGTAGATGATCCCAAATAAGTGACTGATGAGGCAAAGATCTCAGTCAGTGGAGGTTTATTAAGCCAAAGTTTGAGGATATGCCTGGAAAAGCATAAACCACAGAAGGATCTGTGACCTGTGCTCTTCCAAGAGGGATTTGGGAACTCAGTATTAGGGGAAAGGGCATACACAAAGAAAAAGGAGGAAGGGGATGGGCAGTGAGGCAAGTGGTTACATTCTTGTGAGGCTTTAGCTAATGCCCAGGAAATGTACACTTTATATAAGATAAGGTGAATATTTGAAGAGAAAAGGGGGTAAGGAAGAATCAATTATATATTAATAGATGTCCTTATGTAGGTAGAAGAGTGATTGATCTTGTCTTATCTCTGTTCTGCACTGGGAAGATAAACTTTTAATCAACATTATTAGTATAGAATCAAGCCGACTTTAGTTTTAGGAGCTAGACTTAGCCTGTAGACCTAAAGTTACAATTTGCATATCCTTGTTTATGAGAGGCCAGCAAGAAATTTCCTTATGTATGATCTGTGGGGGCACTCCTTGTAGATGCGTGAGGCCTTTTGCCTTTTCCTGGGGATCTGGCTAATGCATAACTTTAGTAATAGCTATTCATTTGGAAGGAAGTATTGTATGACTCAGCCTCTAGGCTTGAGGTTCCCTTTTGCACAACGAGTTGAGGGGAAGGGGGTTCAAGATTTTTATTTTCCTTTACATGGTATCTTGATTATACTTGCCTGGTAAAATAAATTGGGAAACTTTCTGTTTTTTAGTATGCTGAGGACAGTTTTAAGTAATATAGAGACATTTATTTTCTGAAGATTTGATAGAATTTTTTATGCTCTTTTTTAGGTTTTATCTTGAAACTTGTATAGATATTTCATAATATATTTTGTCAATTTTCTGTTGTCAGATACTGACTTTTCCTCATGTTTTGGAATTTTAACTAATGGTGCAGTCAACATTCTTGCAGTTACATCATTATTTATATCCATAATTATTTCCTTAGGGTAAATTCCTGGTGGTGAAATTGCTTGGTTAAAGAGTATACAAAATTAAGGGTCTTGCTATTGATTACAGTAGCCACATGTCTTGAAATGCACCCTAGATTTGTTTTAATCAGGTGTGATAAAGTGTCAGACAAAGAGACAACTGCCTTTGAAAAAAATTTATTACTTTCAGTTCCCAAAAGGAAGGGAAAGGCCAGGCAACACAGGGTCCCATGGGGAGTCACTAGGGTCAAGAGGGATTTTGGGACATCATGGCCTAGAGCCTTTATTATGCTTTCCATAGGAAGGAAGTGGCAGGGTAGGCAAGTTTGAGCAAGTTTAGGATTCGATAGTTTGAATAGTGTTGGTAGGCTTTGGGCGATATATAAGGGGTGGTCTCTAGTTGTTTGATACCTGGCACTGAGATGATTTAGGGCACTGGAAATATTAGCTTAGTGCTTGAGAGTTAAATAAAAGTGGTGGTTGGGGATATGAGTTTTAAATTGGTTGGTTTGCATATGAAAAGCACACTCATAGGGGAGTTGTTTGCTATCTCTAGAAATTAGGTAACATTGGATGGATCAGTATCTCCTTGTCTAGCAAAATCCCCAATATGTCTAAGAATCATAAAATATAGAAAATAATAAAACATGATGAATATGGCATCCTTTAAGGTTATAGCAGTTTGTGCTCCCACTAGCAATGTGTGAGCATGCCAGCCTAGGAGTCTGAGGTTGCCATGCTCTCTTTAATTAAAAAAGTCCACAAAAAAGTTGGCTAATTTTGGTGAACCAAGTCTTGTGTAGGTTTGCATTTCTTTGATTTCTATTGTCATTTGGAGTTATTTTGCAAATTATCCATCTTTATTCTTTAGCCATCGAAAGAATAATGTTTGTCATTTTATTGATCATGAAGAGCTTTGAAGATCATGAACAAATCTTTTTTTTGGTGAAATTTTGTTGTCATAAACTTGAATTAATTTGGCAGAATGATGAAAGGAGAACGAGTTATGAAATTGGAGGAATTAACATAGGCATTGCTACCCTCCGTCACCTGAGTTGACTGAACAGTTGATAGAAACATTGCATACAAAAAGAAATCAAATTTATTTCTTTATGTATTGTCTTTCCTCATTGAAAAAAACAGTTTATAAACTTTGATGCTAAAACACCCATGAATATTTTATTTTTTAATTTTTTAATTTTTTAAAATTTTGGCATATTATAGAGGTACAAATGTTTAGGTTGCTAAAACACCTGTGAATATTTAATTTTTTTTAATTTTATTTATTTATTTAGAGACAGAGTCTCACTGTGTTGCCCGGGCTAGAGTGCCATGGTGTCAGCCTAGCTCACAGCAACCTCCAACTCCTGGGCTCAAGCGATCCTTCTGCCTCAGCCTCCTGATCGTGAATATTTTAGATGCAGTGTTTGCATAATTTTTATAAGACTGCTGTGGCTACCCTGTATTTTTTCAGTTTCTTCAATATTTCGATCAAACTTTGTTTTTATGAAGTTGAGAGTATTGAAAAGTACCTAAGCAGGTATGTAAACAGATGCTAAATGAGTATTTGAGAGAGCTGTTGCAAGTTTAGGAATTGATATATTTAATAGATTCGGACTAGATGAATCTCAGACTTTTAGGATTGGAAGGGACTTTCTATCTTCTAGTCTGTCATTGTATATCTGAAGTTCTCAGCCCCCTCTGTGCAAAACAGCTTTCTCAATTTTATCACTGTTGACATTTTGGGCCAGATAATTCTTTGTTGTGGGGGACTGTCCTGTATTATAGGACATTTAGCAGCATCTCTGGTCCCTACCTGCTAGATGCCAGAATCCCAGTTGTGACAACCAAAAATGTCTCTAGGCTGGGCATGGTGGCTTATGCCTGTAATTCTAGCACTTTGGGAAGCTGAGGTGGAGGGAGGATCACTTGAGGCCAGGAGTTCAAGACCAGTCTGGGCAACATAGCAAGACCTGGTCTCTACAAAAAATAGAAAAATAAGTCTGGTGTGATGGCACACCCCTTGTAGTCCTAGCTACTCAGTAGGCTGAGACAGGAGGATCACTTGAGCCTAGAAGTTTGAGGTTGCAGTGAGCTATGATGATGCTACTGCACTCTAGCCTGGGTAACAGAGCAAGACCCTGTCTCCAAAAAACAAAAAACAAAAACACAAAGATGTCTCCAGACATTGCTAAATGTCCCCTGAGGAGCAAAATCACCCCTGATTGAGAACCAGTGGTTTATAACAAAATGCTTTAGAATGCCTGTTTACCATTGTGATATAAAATTACACACAAGACTTTAAATACCCTAGAGCCTAACAGTATAATGCCCTAACTGTAAAGGAAAATAATTTGTAATTAAGAAATGCAGGTTGTTTACAGATTGCAACATGTAAATGAACAGTGTGACTACATAAAAGAACACCCCTAGGAGGTGGTATTACACCTGCTTACGTTCTTGCTCATGCGATACATGGATTTTCTGTATTTATCTCCTATATTACACAACTGCAATCACAGGGAAATCCAGATAGGCCTTGGAACCATTCAGGTCAGTGTTTGAATCCAGTTCTGCCACTTATTTGCTGTGTATCCACAGAGAGATTACTTAATCTCTTGGAGAGTATTTTTTCATCTATAACTGGGGTGATAATGCCTACTTCATGGTTTGTGTTGAAAATTCAATGAGCCATTGTATAAAATAACTTCCTAAGTACTTGATGAAAAGCTGTATATAGATTATTTAATCCTACTACAACCCTAGAAGATACACTATTATTAGTCCTCAGTTTTAGAGATGCAAACAAGGAACCAGTTTAAAAGTGGTAGAGCTGGGATTCAAACCCTAGTTTAATTCTAGAGCCGGTCTTCTCAACTAATATGCTATACTGCTTCTCATATAATACCTGATAAATAGGTGATAGATACTTAATTGTTAACTCCTGTTATTACCCATTTCATTTTTTTGTAGGCTTGAGACTGCTTCCCTCCCCCTGCCCCCAAGTCCCACATATTAACATCAGCATTCTCTCCTTGAAAATTCTTTTACCTTTTGGTTCTCATGTTCTCTTCCTGAGGCATATGATTAATTTTCATCCACATGTAGGCAGGATAGCTGTTGATTAAAATTCTGATTCCTCTTTGTATATGACCGAAGTATTTCTGAAAAGCTCATAAATAATGTACCCAGTTCTCCTTGTAAATAAAATATAACTCCTGCGTTTTTATTATTTATTTATGAAGAACTTTTCTTCTGTGATAAGTAACCCACAATGTAGATTTTGTAGCTATAGTGTAGTCTTTTTACATAATAAGTATAGGGAGATAAGGAATTACATCTGTATTTTAAATTTTCTGTGTTACAATGAAGGGCAGTGTATACATAGGGAATTTGATTTGTTTTATAGTATATGCTTGAACTTGGTTCGAAGGGGCATTTCTTTTATGTTGCTTTAGGCTTTTTTCCCTGTAAATGATAAAAATCTTCAGAATATGCTGAACCAATTACTATTTTATATTGAAGGAATTGTTAATAACTAGAGCTAATTATATTTTTTGTTAATAGTGCTCCGTTGTGAATTCTGTGTGTACATGTGTAATGCCTTGTTATTTGGAATGGTGGAAGAATGATGTTTTATGGGTACAATATTTTTCATCTAATTTAGACTTAAGCCCTCAAGCACAGAAATGGTAAGATTTGAAAAAAAATTTTAACCTTAGATTCCTTAGCTCTTACTTGAAAATACTTTTATATGGACGTTTTTAAACATTTAAAAAGTAAAAAGATTAGTATGTAGACCTCCATGTGACATGTTATTAATGAATGGGCATTCTCATCTATAAGCCCCACCTCTCTTGGATTTCTAAATAGCAAATCTCAGACATCATACGATTTCATTTAGAAAATTTTAGTATCGATGTAAACATACCACAATACTATTATAATACTGGAAACCAGTTAACAGTAATCCTTCAATATCACCAAATAATTCAGTCAGTGTTGAAACTTTCCCTGTTTGTCTTGGGGGAGGCAGGTAGTGGGGAGTGTACCACACTGATATCCAAACTATCCCATTTTTTGGCCACTGTGGCCTCTTTAACTCCTTTGATATAGCCATTAATAGATGACAAGATGTTCCAGCCTTATATTGTATACTTCCTGCACCAGACCTGCTCCTTTTCTAAGGAGCCCTGGTTCCTTTTAGTGGAAAGTGGTATTTAGAGAACAGAATCTGGAGTGTATCATGTATTTTTCTTAGCAATTTTTAAAAAATGAATCATACATTATCCTTAAACAGTGAACATTAGGCATCAATTACTCTTTTATTGATGACTTAGTTGTTATTGTGGATGTTAGTTTTGATACTGAGCTGTTAGCTGGTGACTCCCCAGTGCTGCTGAAGTTTCTTTCAAGTTAGATTTGTTTGACCTTGTATTAAATGGTTCCAAATTCCAATTCACTTCTAGTCATTGTTCTATTTTTGCTTTCCTGTAATCCAGCCCTCCTTGTTTTCACTGGGGTCTGTGCTTGAAGACTTGTTTTGGGGTAGGGGCAGTGTGGTGATGGTATATGGAGGGGTAATTTGCTCTTTGCTGGATGGTCAGCATTGCCAGACCTCTGGTTACAGCTTTAGTAAAGGCGTTCATTTATTTGGATTTAAAAACCATTCAAAATTTAATCAATAGCATTTTATTTTTATTTTAGTTTTTTGAGACAGACTCTCACTCTGTTGCCCGGGCTGGAGTGCTGTGGCGTCAGCCTAGCTCAAAGCAACCTCAAACTCCTGGGCTCAAGCAATCCTCCTGCCTCAGCCTCCCGAGTAGCTGGGACTACAGGCATGTGCCACCATGCCCGGCTAATTTTTTATATATGTGTTTTTAGTAGTCCAATTAATTTCTATTTTTTTGGTAGAGACGAAGTCTTCCTCTTGCTCAGGCTGGTCTTGAACTCCTGAGCTCAAACAATCCACCCGCCTCAGCTTCCCAGAGTGTTGGATTATAGGCATGAGCCACCATGGCTGGCCAATCAATAGCATTTTAAAAAGTAAACTTTATTTTAGATTTGTTTTACACTTGCAGAAAGATTGGGAAGATAATACAGAGAGTTTCATAACACTGCACATCCAGTGTCCCCTGTTAATAACATTGTATATTAGTGTGGTGCATTTATCAAAATTAATGAACTAATACTAATTTATTCCCAACTAAAGTTCATAGTTTATTCAGATTTCCTTACTTTTTACCTAATGTCCCTTTTCTCTCCCTGAATCCTATCCAGATGCTATATTACGTTTAATTGCCATGTCTCCTTAGGGTCCTCTAGACTGTGACAGTTTTTCTCACTTTGTTTTTGATGATCTTGCCAGTTTTAAGAAGTATTGGTCAGGTATTTTGTAGAATGTCCCTCAAATGGGATCTGCCTGATGTTTCTCTCATGATTGGACTGAGGTTGTAGGTTTTCGAAAAGAAGAGCACACAGGTAAAATGCCATTTTCTTTGTATTGTATCAAGATACCATATCGTATCGTATCAGATACTATCAACATGGCTTATCGGTGATGTTAGCCTTGACTGCCCCTATTGAGGTAGTATTGGTCAAGTGTCTCTGTCTCTGTCTCTCTCTCTCTCTGTCTCTCTCTCTCTCTGTCTCTCTCTTTTTCTCTTTCTCTTTCTCGAGAGGGGGCAGCACCTTTGTATACTGTACTCTTTAGAAAAAATCAGTATGTGCTCTTCCACCCCCATGTAGTGTTATGAAATAAGACAGGTTTCACTGTAAGCAGATTTTTCTGGAGTGTTTCCTGTCATCTAACTGATGTTAATTCCTTGTGGATTTTTTTTTTCTTTTTCTTTTTTAAATCAATGCTTAGCACCCTATGAGTAGTCTTTTAGAGAATGGTGATGGAAGCAATAGTATAGTGTGTTTCACTCATGGTTCTTTTTTGCAGACAAAACAGTTTATTCTGTCTGGTTTAAGCAGAAAGGGTATTTTTGAGAGGATAGGAGGTCACTTACAGTCTTTGGGAGGGCGATGAGAGATAGATTGTAGGCCATTGATTTTCAAACTTTAGCCTGCTTCTAAAGGGTTTGTTAAAACATATTGGGGAGTTTCTGATTCAGGGAGGTCTGAGAATTTACACTTCTCACAAGCACCTGGTGATGGTGGTGCTGTGGTCCCAGAACCACACTTTGAAAACTATCATTCTTTGCTGAACTTAACACCGAAAAGCTGTCCTATAACTGACCTGAGCCTCTGACACTATTGGCTTATGGAGCTTCACTTTAATACTGTTGTTACTACTGCTTGCACTGATGCATCTTCTGATGCAGGAACTGCACCTATAACCCCTGGGACACTACTAAGAGCCTTACAGCAGTGAGAATGGAACCTTGTTTCTTTACACTGCTCAATTCTGAATTGAAGTTGTGTTTGGGTGTATTTGGTTATGGGAGCCTAGGTTACTTGCCTGCATTTCAAGAGAGGTTGGGGATTTGTGTTTGATTTCTGTTTTGGGAAGTTACAACTTTTAAAATGGAAATTTCTTTAAATGTAGGAAGACATTTCAAAAGATGATGGACAGCATGGATATGACAGTTGTCTACTGCAGCGGTACTACTAAAAGTAACCTGTCTACAGACTGTTTTTAATGGTTTTTGAGGGGATAAGGAGCTTGCACCAGAATGTAACTGTGTAGTGTACTGCTTTCTTCGTTGAAAAATGCCAGCTGAACTGAGCAATATGCTTAGTGTCTTAGTTGATTTTACTTTCTGGCACAAACTCCTTATCTCATTCTTAGACCAGTAACAAACAGTCTGCATAGCAAACTTAGAGTAGCATTGTGCTACTGTAAAAGAATAAAAGAAAGGAATCCAGGGCTATACTGAGATGGCTGACCTTGGGGTTTAGCTTGGCCTGTTTTCACTGAGCATATACTCTAGTATGCAGTAATATTTAAATACTCCAATACTTAAAGAAATAAAGTTGGATAGTGATAACTGCTATGAGAATAGTAAAATTGGCCTGATGAGGAAATTCCTTCTGCCATGACCAAGCACTAAATTATTCTTGTAATCTTAAACTCTTACCTCATTAAAGCTGATTAATTTACATACATTAAAATCCATTGATTTTAAGTATATAGATCCATGAGTTTTCAGAAACATACAGTTCTGTAACCATCACCATAATTGTGTTATGAAACTTTTTACCCCTGAAAATTATTTCATGCCCGTTTTCAGTTAAATCCCTTATCCACTTCCTTGCAAGTGCTGATCTGCTTTCTATCACTATAGTTTTGCGTTTTTTAGAATTTCACATGAATGGAATCATACTTTTTGTATCTGGCTTCTTTTACTTAGCATATGCTCTTGATATCTATCTATGTTATGTGTATTAATCCTTTTTGTTGCTGAGGGGTATTCCATTGTAATTTGTCCGTTTATAGTGGGCATTCGGGTTATTTTCAGTTTTTGGCTACTATAAGTAAAGCTGCTATGAGCATTTTTCTACAAACCTTCATGTGGAAATAGATTTTCATTTGTAGGATTGCTGAGTTGTAGGGTGTGTGTTTGTTTTCCAAAGTGGTTGCACTGTTTTGCATTCCCACCAGCAGCTTGACAACACTTGGTATTATCAGGCTTTTTAATTGTAGCCCTGCTAGGGAGTGTGTAGTGGCATCTCATTGTGGATGTAATTTGCTTTTTCTTAATCACTAATAATGTTGAACATATTTTTATGTGTGTATTTACCATTTGTATATCTTTTTTGGTGAAGAAAGTTCAAAGATTTTGCCCATACTTTTGTTTGTGTTAAGTTGTAAGTTTTTCAAATAATTTATTCTGGATACTAGTCTTTTACCAGATACATGTTTGCAAGTACTTTTCTGCTAGTCTCTGACTTCTAATTTTCTTATATTTCTTTGGAAGAGCAAAAGTTCTTAATTTTGATGAAATCTAATTTATCAGTTTTTTTCTTTTAGGGTTTATGCTTTAGGTGTCCTACTGATGAAATCTTTGCCTACCCAAAGTTTACAAAGTTTTTTTTTGTGGCCCAGGCTGGAGTGGAGTGGTGGGATCACAGCTCACTGCAGCTTCTAACACCTGGGCCCAAGCAATCCTCTGGTCTCAGCTTCCTAAGTAGCTGGGATGTGTGGAGGCATGCTGAAACACCTGCCTAATTAAAATTCTTTTTTTTTTAGAAAGAGGGTCTCACTGTGTTGCCCAGGCTGTTCTTGGACCCCTGGCCTATAGCGATCCTCCTCCCTCAGGCTTCCCAAAGTGCTGGGATTACATTTTGCTGAAAGATTTTACTTTCAGTTCTTCCATTTTGGTCTGTGGATTCATTTTGACTTAGTTTTTGTATATGATGTGAGGTAAGGATTGAGGTTCTTTCTCACCCCCTATTTTTTCTTTCTTTTTTTGCAATTTTATATCCAGTTGTTCTAGCACCCTTTGTTGAAAAAACTGTCCTCTCCATTGAATTACCTTGACTCCTTTATCAAACATGAATTAAACATTTGTGTGACTCAATTTCTGGATTCTAATCTGTTCCATGGATATATTAATATATATCCTTATATCAGAGCTGTACTATCTTGATTATTTTAGCTTTATAGAAAGTTTGAACTTGGATGATGTAAATCTTTCCAACTGTGTTAATTTTCAAAACGTTTTAGCTATTTTAAGTTTGCATTGTAGTATAAATTTTAGAATCAGCTTGTCAGTTTCTACAAAAAGTGAATGTTGGAATTTTGATTAGGGTTGCATTGAATCTATAAGTCAACCTGGAGAGAATTGATCTCTTAACAGTGTTGTGTTTTTTCTAATATACAAGGTGTTTTTAAATTAAAAATGAATGATGGAAAAGAACTTCTGGTTATTTAAAGAACTGTACCTTTTCTATTAGCATTTTATCTAAGGCAATTGTCATACAGATCAGCATATTAAAAGTGTCTTGGACAATTTCGTTGTTGTAAACATGTAATTAACTTAATAGTATAAGAGCTTTGCAAATTTTAAGTGCTGAAATTCAGGCACAAAAGTAAGGTGTAAGTTTAATTTTATTAACAGTGAATTCCAAGAGTCCTAAGCTGGGTCATGAAGTGGCATGTTATAGTTCTATTATGAATATCGGTGGAGTTCTAGGCAGAAAACTGAGTTCTTTTGGCCTATTTCCTTAAGTAAGCCTAATACTTAAGTTTTGAACAGGTGTCTTTATCTTGTAATTGGGGAACTAAAATATTTAAATATCCAAATAGTTAGAAAATGTATCTGCCGTTAAGTCCAGTGATATTCATGCTTTTTCATCTGACTTGGCATTTTATAATGTTTGAAATACTTGGGAAGTAGAATAACACCCGTTTGTACAAATGAAATAGGTAACAGCCCATTTTTAACCACGCATACTTACATCAGCTGTTGAACAGCAGTATTTTGACAATTATAATAATTGGACTAAATGTGAATCAGAAATTAAAATGATTTAAAAACTATCTGGTAAAATTCATGTAATAGTGGTTGAACTGTATTTTTTTTGTTTTTGTTTTGAGGCAGAGTCTTGCTGTGTCGCCCAGGCTGGAGTGCAGTGGTGTCATCATAGCTCACAGCACCCTCAAACTCTTGGGCTCCAGGGATCCTCTTGCCTCACGAGTGGCTGTGACTATAGAGGCATGCCTGCACACCTGGCCAATTTTTTAATTTTTTGTAGAGACAGGGTCTTGCTATTGCCCAGCTGGTCTCAGACTCCTGGCCTTAAGTGATCCTCTTCCCTTGGCCTCCCAAAGTGCTGGGATTACAGATGTGAACCACCATGCTGTATTAAAAAAATATCTGAAGGTTTACTTCAACTGTATAGTTCCTTGTTAGTGAAGTAATCATTAGTTGGCAACCATTTGAGACTTTTTTTGTGGTTCTCATTGTCACTATGTATTCTACTTGGGAATACATGGTAGAATACTTTTAAAAGATAATAACATAGGAATAGACCCTGGACTATAGTTTGTACTGCATTGTCAATCTGTTGAACATTCACTCACATCCAGTAATCCCAAAATACTTGCCCTGGTTATAGCCCCTCTTCCTTGCTGTCCTATCCCTCTGCTTTTCATATGTGCCCTTTCCTGGGACAACTGACTGTTTTCCTTTGCTCCCATTTCCTTTCTAACTTTTTCTGTTATACTACCAGAAATTCCCATTCTTTTGTTCACAGTACTTTTCTGTATTTTTGCCTTTTTCTCAAAGTTTTGTTTACCTGCTTAATTTATAACTTTGCTTGAATACAATTTCAGGAACATTTAAAAAATAGAATATTAAGTGGCTTATGAACATGTTTTGATGTAGTTAATCACTAGGAAATATTTCTGGAAGAAGTTGGAACAAATGAACTTTTAACTATTTCCAGCATAATTGTGAACTTAAAACTATAAAATCCTGGAACTGTTAACAATAACTATCATTTGAGTACCTGTTTTATGTGAGCTATTTTTATACAAAGCTACCTCTAATTCTCACAGCATGTGATACTTTGTAAAACGGTTATCATCTTCATTTTAATAATGAAAATTTGGAAAAGTTAAACTGTTTGCCCTAATTCATATAATGAAAGCTTGGGTTTGGGTTGAAGCTCAAGTTTCTCTGACTCAAAAGCTGTAGATAGCTTACCTTTGAATTTTAGTAAGGCATCTGACAGCGCACTGTTCATGAAATCATAGATAAAGTGAAGAAATGTGATTTGCTACTAAGGATAGTTGGAATGAATTTGTAACTCATGGAAGTCTTTCTAATATATTAATACCAATGTCTACCAAGATTTCAGGTGATGTACCAAAGGGCTCTATCTTCAGTCCTAACCAATCACTTTGTTAAAAAATAAATAAACAGCAACCTGTACCACAGATAAAACTGCACTAGGTTTAGGGTAGAGGGAGCCTTGATTTAATGGCAGTTCAAGTGGAAAAGATTTAAGGACAGTGTTAGATTATGTTAATCTTTTGAGCTAACAATAACAATGTGGGATTGTGGCCAAAAAACGGTAGGGTAAATTTACCGTGCGTTATTAAGAGTATACCCCCTGAAGAAGGAAGATGATGTTTCCCCTACACTCTAGGCTGGTATTGTGTTTAGATCAGAGTGTCATATTTTGTGTAGAATTTCTGCTAACTTTAGTGTGAGAGGAGAACAACTGGGATAAACGAAGCATTTAGAAATTATTGAAGGATTAGGAGGTATTTTTTTTCTGGAGAAGAAAAGAGAGTGGATGTGGAATGTTGGATATAGAAATTAGATATTCCTAATAGTTTAGGATGATCAGTTATCCAAGGAAAGGGTGGAAGGATAATCTAAAATTATCTGAACAGTGAAATTGGCTACCCTGTGAGGCAGTGAACTCAGTTATCAGATTTATGTTCATGCGGGGGCCACATGATTACTTGTCTGTGATAATGTAGGAATGGATTCCTATAAAATGGATTCCTGCAAAATTAGGAATTGGTGGCTTTCAAAGTATTTTGACCTCTGTGTATAGTAAGAAACATTTTTCATTGCAAACAAGTCTAAGATGTGATTATCTGGAATGGAAGTTTCATGAAAGAGAACATACCTGTATTAAAAGTGCTAGTGTTTTTCGTTGTGTCTCATTATTTTAAAAAGGCAGACCGTTAATCACTAAATTGATTTAACAATTCGCTAATGGATTGTGACTCAATTTGAAATATACTGGACTAGAATAAATCTCTAAAAAACACCGTGGGCCGGGTGTGGTGGCTCATGCCTGTAATCCTAGCACTCTGGGAGGCTGAGGCAGGAGGATTGCTTAAGCTCAGGAGTTTGAGACCAGCCTGAGCAAGCGTGAGACCCTGTCTCTAATATAAATAGAAAGAAATTAGTGAAACAACTAAAAACAGAAAAAATTAGCCAGGCACGGTAACACGTGCCTGTAGTCCCAGCTACCCTGCAGGCTGAGGCAGGAGGATTGCTTGAGCCCAGGAGTTTGAGGTTGCTGTGAATTAGGCTGACTCCACAGCACTCTAGCCCAGGCAAGAGAGTGAGTCTCTGTCTCAAAAATAAATAAATAAATAAATAATAAATAAAATTAAAAACACTGTGATCCTGTGATTGTTCTTACTCAACTAATAATGTAGAACTGAAAATTAGACCCAGAAAATTCTACAGTGCAGATGCCTGGAAGTTGTTAATTTTGATCATCAGCCCCTAGGGAGGGTGTAAATGACAAAATATTCTTGTGCCTTTTCATTTTTCTACTGTTATCTTTGCTGTCTCCTTCCCCTTTTTCCCCCAGTCAGACTACAAAAATTAAAAAAAAAAAAAATTAGCCGGGTGTGGCAGCATGTGCTTGTAGCCCCAGCTACCCAGGAGGCTGAGGCGGGAGGATCAAGTGAGTCCAGGAGTTTGAGGCTGCAGTGAGCTGTGATCTCCTCCTTGTATTCCAGCCTGGGTAACAGAGCAAGACCCTGTCTCTCTCTTTTTTTTTTTTTTTATTTAGACAGAGTCTCACTCTGTTGCCCAGGCTAGAGTGAGTGCCGCGGTGTCAGCCTAGCTCACAGCAACCTCAAACTCGTGGGCTTAAGCGATCCTTCTGCCTCACCCTCCCGGGCAGCTGGGACTACAGGCAGGTGCCACCATGCCTGGCTAATTTTTTCTATATATTTTTAGTTGGCCAATTAATTTGTTTTTATTTTTAGTAGAGACGGGGTCTCGCTCTTGGTCAGGCTGGTTTCGAACTCCTGACCTTGAGCGATCCACCCGCCTCGGCCTCCTGGAGTGCTAGGATTACAGGCGTGAGCCACCGTGCCTGGCCAAGACCCTGTGTCTTTAAAAAAAAATAAAATTAAAAAAAAATTTTCTTTCATGAAGAAATTAACCCTTACTTATTGTTAGCTGTTTTCTTTTATACAATTTTTGATTTTTTTTTAACTTTTTGACTCTTGTGATAACACTTAGCTCAAAACACAAACATATTGTGCAGCTGTACAAAAATACTTTATATCTTTAGAAGCTTTTTTCTATTTAAATTTTTTTTCCCTTTTTAAAGTTTTTGTTAAAAACTAAGACGAACATACATATTAGCCTGGGCTTCCAGGGTCTAGATCATCAAAATCACTGTCTTCCACCTTTACATCTTGTCTGACTGGAAGGTCTTCAGAGGCAATGACATGTATGGAGCTGTCATCTCCTATGATAACAATGCCAGCTTCTGGAATACCTCCTGAAGGATCTGTCTGAGGCTGTTTTACAATTAACTTTTTTTTCCAAAAGTAAAAGTGCATTATAACAAAAGTATAGTAAATATATAAACCAGTAACATAGTTGTTACTGTTTGTTATTATCAAGTATTATGTACTAAACATAATTATATGTGCTATATTTTTATGCGATTGGCAGCATAGTAACTTTGTTTACACGAGCATAGTCACGAACATGCGAGTAACATGTTGTTCTGTTAACTACAAAGTCACCAGGTGGTAGGAATTTTCCAACTCTCTTATAATCTTGTGGAACCACCATTATATATGTGTGGTCCCTTGTTGACTGAAAAGTCCTTAATGTGGCACACGATTGTATTTAAATATGAGCCTAAACAAAGCATAATACAGTGGATAGATTTGCAGCAGATAATAATCATTTTTAGTAATTCCTAGAAAAGGCTGGGGGTGATAAGCTTTAGAGCACAGAAAGAAGGTGGCTTGCTAGGTGGAAGGCCACTTATGAAACAGAAAAAGAGTTTATGGTTTATTTGGAAATTTATTTTAGCAAATTTTCCAACCCTAGGAAAATCTAAGTGTAGTTTAATTATTTTGTGTGTTAACGTATTTTAAGACCATTAAAGTATGTACACTTTTTATGAGCAAAGAGGTTGAGATGGAGCAATAATACAAAATTATAATTATTAAAACACAAAACTATTACTTTTTAATTTCAATCTAATCGACATAATTTATCCTTTTCATTATTAGAGAGACAACTATGACTATCATTTGGCATATTCTTTTTTTTTTCTTTTACATTGAAGCCGTTGCAATTGAATATGCATTGATGGCATATTCTTATTATTTACTTATTTATTGAGACAGAGTATCCCTCTGTTGACCCAGGTAGAGTGCAGTAGTGTCATCATAGCTCACTGCAACCTCAAACTCCTGGGCTCAAGCGATCCTCCTGCCTCAGCCTCCAGAGTAGCTGGGGCTACAGGTGCATGACACTACACCAGCTAATTTTTTCTATTTTTAGTTGCCTGGCTAATTTATCTATTTTTAGTAGAGACCGGTCTTGCCCTTGCTCAGGCTGGTCTTGAACTGAGCTCAAGCAATTCTGCCTCAGCCTCGCAGAATGCTAGGATTACAGGCGTGAGCCACTGTGCCTGGCCTTGGCATATTCTTTTCAGTCTTTTTTTCTATATTTTTTGCGTAGCTCATACTGTGCTGTATGCTATATAATTTTGCATTTTACTATTTTTACTTACAATGTGCTTTTTCCAGCTTGGTATTTTATTGAATGGATGTATCTGCTATACTTAATATATTGTTTCATTTTAAAATCCAATGATACACAAATTAAGACTTCTGAGTTTCAGGAACTGTTCACATTCTTCCATTGTAGTTATGTTCTGTTGTATATTGCTTGAAATAGGCATTTTCTTGGATCTTGAATGGCATTAAAAAGATTTTGGTTGTAGTAAAATTTGACCTAGACTGCTTTTTTGCTTTTCCCATTATGTCTTATGAAATTTAATACAATGTTTTCCTTGTTAGAGGAATGCAGTAGGAATGTAGCAGGACACAGCTTGAGACTTAAAAATATTTTTAAGTTATGCATGTACTCTCATTCTTACCAAAATTAGAGAAAGAGATATATCTAAGAATTATTGGGGCTTTCTACCATTTATTTACCTTTCTTTTGCCTTTCTTTCTGTATTGTTGTTGATTAATTCAGACATTATGAATAAGTGATACAGTAATTTTTCCCTTTGAATGTTAGGTATTAAAAATAGCCATTGTATTAGTTTCCCCCTTTTTCTTATTACTCAAATGAAGGTAACAAATACGGAGTGTGTGGAATGGTTTATGAAGACTGGCATACTCCTACTCTCAGCTGCCAAATTGCAGAAGGTATATCGTTGAAGGCTGACATTGACACTAATTTGTCTATGATGCTACAAAGGTACATGGGAATAGGGAAGGGTATGAGTTGGAAGTCTAAGCGTGGAACTGAGTCAGAATCATGAGGTTGGAAGGGATTTCTGGTCTTTTCTGGCTACATACAAAGTCACTTGGCCACTTGGCTGTTTTTATTCATTGAAAATACCTTTAGTTTAATAATAATAGCTAACATTTATCAGTTTTTTTAATATGCCACACTAAGTACTTTTTCCATGAACTGTTAGCTAATTATTGTGACCTGTTAGTCACTGTGTTAGAAAAATAATACAGTATTTTGTGTGATGAGAGCTATTTTCAGTTTGATTTATGGTTGATTGCTAATGCATTTAGGATATGCCTATTTGTAAACTTTCCTGTTATCCAGAGTGAATTGATTTTTCTACATGAAGCAGTAAAGGCATTTTTGTAAAATGTGGTTATTTTGGCCTTTCTGTGTTGTGGCATTGCAATATGTTAGAAGTACTTGGAGTGGATTATTACTTTTTTTGGGCCATTTTTCCAAGGAAAGCATGTTTCGTTAATTTTAAAAAAGAGAATAAGTGAGTTACTGTGTACATCCTCATAGGGATCAGGAGTTCTAGAATTTCTGTGCGGAAGCCTGGAGAGAGCCAGTCTCAGACATGGGGATAGAGAGTGGGTCTGAACTGTGGGTGAGAGTCAGGATGGGGTGGAAATCAATGGAAACACATTTATTCTTGGCTACAGCTTTAAAGGCTGCATTTTTGTTTTTGTTGATTCATTAGCCTCAGTTCCTAAATATAAATATAACAGATGTTGAAGAGTGTGGTCGTTTTGTGTGTGTGAATGTATATGTTTTGGTAGAACGTAGGGGAGTGTGGGGATATAGGTGTTAGGGGAAAATAAGAACAAAGGAATCTTATATTTTCTCCTTTTTTGATTCCCCAGGACCCTTCTCTATCTCTGTACTAATTAGTAGCTCCCGGTAATACTAAAGTGTTAAGTGGAAAATTTGTTTAATTGATTTAACAGTTAGGATTTAGCAATAAAAATACCAGCAGAAATAAACAGCACAGAGAACAAATTTCCTTCATGATTTCAAATGGTAAATATTAGATAATTGCATATTTTCCCCTTCCAGTGGATTCATCAATCCTCTTTTTTTCAAAGTTGTCAAGCCTTCAGATGACTAGATGTCATTGCTTTGACCTTTGAGACTTTAGATGTTTGTTCCTCAAAATGACTTCTCTTTGATGGCATGGAGTTTATAACAGCAATAATTTTCTTTTTGTGCCATGGATTGTACTGATAACTGTTCAGTCTGTAGTGAGGCTAGTCTGGAGATGTCACAGGAATGAAAAAATACAAATGCTCCTTGACTTAGGATCCATTTAATATACCTACTATCCTAGCTTAGCTTAGCCTAGCCTACCTTAAATGTGAGCCAGCAGTTGGGCAAAATCATGTAACATCTAGCCTGTTATTTAATAAAGTGTCGACTATCTCATGTAATCTATTGAATACTGTGTGAGTACCATAGTAAAGTTGAAAAAATTGTAGGCTGAACCATTGTAAGTCTGGGACTGTCTAAATTGGTTTTAGTTCATTTTTTTTAAAATTTCACAGTATTACAGGGTACAGAGTTTTTGGTTACATGGATTGCTTTTGTAATGCTTGTGTTAGGGTTAAAAGTGTGCCCATCATCCTGATAGTATTCATTGTGTTCGTGAGGTAGGTTTTCGCTCATGCCCTCCAGTCCTCCCCCTCCCCCCTGCTTGATTTCCATTCAGTTTTACTTCCCTCTGTGCACAAGTGTGCTCATCAGTTAGTTCCAGTTTAATAATGAGTACGTGTGGTGTTTGCTTTTCTATTCTTTAGATACTTCACTTAGGATAATGGTCTCCAGTCCATCCAAATTGTTGCAAAAGGCATTAAATCACCTTTCTTCAAGGCTGAGTAGTATTCCATGATGTTGGTATGGCATAGATGCTGGCATAGTTCATTATTTATTGTCAAAGGAGTATGTATTCTCATTTTAGAGAACTTTTAAAAGCATGTGGAAGAAATTAATTAGCTATGAATCTATTGCTTGGAGATAAATCATTGGTACATTTTTTCCAGTGTTTTTTTCTATGCATTGTAAAACTGGCTCTCAACTAAATTGAGGGATGGGTTGGGGGAGGGGATGGCCTTCAAATATATCTCAGATCTCAGTTAAAATTGTAGGCGAATCATTATCTGGAGTCCCTTGTAGAAGGGAACTGGGATGTCTGCTGGCCTAGCTAATTAGACAGTGGCTGATTTGTTCTGATAGATATCCCCTGAAGGGATTGTGGTTATAGCTTTAAGGCTGGGATGTTGTTGGGGCAAAGGAGGAGATTGAGGGTTTGGACAGTTAGACCTCCTACCCTGTGCTTCAACCAAAAGAGCCTTTGGGCTTGGTCAGGGAAGGTAGTCATTTAATCACCTGTGGCAATATTATAGCACCTGTAAAGTAAAAAATGTGTCTCTGTCCCTGCCACACCATTATCAGTATTAATATGAAAACGAGATAATCTTCTAGTAATTTAAGTGTTCATACAGAATGTGTAGTTCTATGTCTTCTCCATATGAATGGGTTCTTGATTATAATTTCAGTATATTGGTAATGGATCATTTTGAAATTGGAAGAATAGTTTGGTCTGGTATGGCTACCCTAATTAGGGAACCTATTGGAGTTTGCTTATAACACATGAGAGAAGCAGGAAATGGCAAGATTGGCAGTGGGTTCATTTGTAGGATAAATAGGTCCAATAATCTAATATTTAACCATCCAAAAGTAGATTGACATTCTGTCAGTTGTACGAAGGAACTTTAGAAGTTCTTTTTTTTTTTTTAGGAAATTGGCCTTAGTGATTCTCTGTATATATGCTATTTCAGTTTGTGTGACTCATTCACAGTTTGTGTATTAAATCTAATAGAAGTGTCTTTTTTAAAGTTAGAATTTCCTAGAATGTAGTGGATCTTTGGATGGACTTTGACAACTTGCTTCATGTATAACAATGAGCAGTGGAATACTAATTTATTCTTGAATTTTAATTTATAAGTAAACTTGATTACTTATTAACTAGTATTTTTTTTCTAGTTTCTCTTCAGCAAAGAGTAGCAGAATTGGAAAAAATTAATGCAGAATTTTCACGTGCACAGCAGCAGCTTGAGCAAGAATTTAATCAAAAGAGAGCAAAATTTAAGGAGTTATATTTGGCTAAAGAGGGTAAGTTCCTGTCTCCCACCAACCCCAATACTAAAATTGCCTTAAAATGTTAAGTTTTTTGATCATACAGTGTTAATTTCTTTTCTGATTCAATACCCAGTGAATACAGTGTTTATTTATTAAACCTTCATTTTATTTGTGCTTATATTGAATAATAAAAGAATACTATTTGGAGGCTAGAGTTAAGAATGGAATTGAGAAACAAGTTGAAAAATGCGTTATCCAGATTTGTGTTGATATTTAATGTAGTAGGTATATAGTCTTGAGACAGAAGTCTTTGCTCTTATTTTTTTGAAGACAGAGTCTTGCTCTGTTGCCCGAGCTAGAGTGCCATGGTGTCAGCCTAGCTCACAGCAACCTCAAATTCCTGGGCTTAAGCAGTCCTTCTGCCTCAGCCTCCCAAGTATCTGGGACTACAGGCATGTGCCACCATGCCCGGCTAATTTTTTTCCTATATATTTTTAGTTGTCCAGCTAATTTCTTTCTATTTTTAGTAGAGATGGGGTCTCACTCTTTTGTTCAGGCTGTTCTTGAACTCCTGAGCTCAAGTGATCCTCCTGCCTTGGCCTCCCAGAGTGCTAGGATTACAGGCGTGAGCCACCACACCTGGCCGAGCCTTTGCTCTTAACACTTCAGATACAGGCCCGGGCA
The DNA here is from genome assembly GCA_963574885.1 of Lepilemur ruficaudatus. Taxonomy (NCBI): domain Eukaryota; kingdom Metazoa; phylum Chordata; class Mammalia; order Primates; family Lepilemuridae; genus Lepilemur; species Lepilemur ruficaudatus. The sequence continues at coordinate 39,959 of CAUYRT010073216.1, forward strand.
AACCAGGACTGTTGGCATTCTACTGATAGATTTAGCCATGTTATATTAAAACTGACATTTCATGAAATTAACAAATGTTCAGTTATTTGTCAATAAATATTTGTTTAATACCTGTTATGGAGCACACATTGTGCTTAGGTTCTGAGTATAAATTCATGTGGTTCCTTAACTTGGCTGGACTCAAGTGAGGAAGACAGATGTTAAGTAATTGTGTGAGATGAGTTTTTAAAAAGGAAACTATGTAAGGCAAATACATGAGAGAATATGATGGCAGGGAGACCCAGTTGGAAGGATCAGGGAAGGAGTTTACATTTTGTGTATTGGCCAGATATGGTTTCCACAGTTCATTGGACGAGCAGTTCTCAAAGTGTGATTGTGGAACAGCAGCATTGGCATCACTATCACATGGGACAGTTGTTAGAAATGCAGATGTTGGGTCCCACCCAGATTTACTGAGTGAGAAGCTGTGAGATTAGGGTGCAGCGGTCAGCGTTGTGACAGGCTCTCCAGGTGGTTCAGATTCTGGATCACCAGAAGGCTAAATTTTGAAAGCTACTCTTTAGAGCAGTGGCTCTCAAACTTTGTTGTGGATAAAAATCACCTCAAGAGCTTGTTAGACCATAGCATGTTTGGGTGAGGCCTGAGAATTTGCATTTCTAATAAGCTTATGGGTGATTCCAATTATTGCTACTCCAAGGACCACAGTTTGAGAACTCCTAGAGTAGTGATCATGCAACTTTTAAATTTATATACATAAAATATTTATATATTTACATGCACTCCACACATTTTCAAGTTGATGTTTACAGTTTTCTAAATTTAAAAAGATGTAAAGGATATATAATTTATAATATTGTCAATACTCAGCAATTTATAACTTCCTGTTTTTAAACATACCCAGTGTAATCAAAATATCGTAGTGATTTAATGTCTATCACTATCCATTTAACAGAAAGTACATGAACAAGCTTTTTAGCAGAAATTTTACGTTGTTTGCCTCTTGAGTTGGGTTTCTTCTTTATATCTTAGAATTTTATTCTTAAATTGGCTCTGAAACTTGAATGTGCAGCATAATTACCTGTAGAGTATGTTAAAACAAAGATTGCTGGGTCTCACTGCCAGAGTTTGATTCACTAGGTCAGTGGGATCCCAGAATTTGTAATTCTAACAAGTTACCAGGTGATGCTGATGCTATTGGTTCAGGGACCACACTTTGAGAACTAGTGGACTAAAGTGGTATCTTGTGTTTGAGAGTGTTTTGAAAATAATTCAGTCAGAGTTCTCTCCAACAAAAGTATACATTTAAATTTCTTCTGTATTAAGATATTATTAAAATTATTAGAAATACACAATCACACTATAGATAATTCTTACATTTTAAAAATTATTAAAATGAAAAAGTTGGAAATGTAGCTCTTTTGAGATACATTGGGTCTCCCAATTAAATCATGATTCTGTGGATGAATATTATTTACTGCTAGAAAAAGATGTTTCAGCCTCAGTTCAATTATAGTTTTTAAATTTTTGTTTTTTTAAAGATATAAATGCTTTGAACCCTTGGTTCATAAATAGATAGTTTTATTTTAGTAATTATTACTTAATTCTCCTCTTTCTGAATTATGTGTTACATGGTGCTTTAGCTTCAAAAATATTTTTATTCTGTCAGCTAACAACTCAATTAGATCTTCCTTCAATTTTGTTGAATGCAGACTTTGCAACCACCTGACTTGCCAAAGGATTTGTTACACAGTCATTCACTTTTTGTTTTTGACAGTGATATTTTAAATTGTTCTTTGGTTTGATACCATGGAGGAGTTTTTAATACAACAGGCTGATATACCATAGTAAAATTGAGGGTGAGTGAAAAGCCTTTCTTTTGCTACATAGGAGAAAGGTGATTATGAAAGGGAAGTAAAGATGGAGAATCTGAGTTTAAACACCCTGTGTTTTAGGAAAGAATATTTTTGAGAGTTGAGGATCTAGGAGTTAATTCCTTTAAAATAACATATGCTTATGTGTCCCTTGGGAAGCCTTTGAATACCCCCAGGGGCGCACAGTACCTGACTTTGAAGACCACTGCTTTGGAGTGGTATTATTCAGACTATAGGTAGTAACCCATTGTTAGATAACAAAATTGGGTTGTGATCTGCAACTTAAGAAGGAGTAAAATGGAAAATAACAGCACATTATACTTGGTATGGTTATGTGAGTACAGCTACACAGTTTTTGGTTTGTTACATATGTACATATTTGTATAGGGTTGTGATATAAAATATATAAAATACATTTCTTGTGGTTAATTAGGGTGAAAGAAGTTTGAAAGCCATTATACCATAGGATGGAAGGTTCACAAGCTTTGCAGAATTTGGCCCTGGCTTGGAAGGTCTTAGTGACTGTGGTATGGGATGGGGTTCTGTTTTCTCATGGCTTGCAGGAGGACTGTTTCCGTTTAATTTTGTTCCTCCATAGGCTGATAAGGAGATGGGAAAGCTGATGTTCATGTGTAGGCATGGTGCACTCTGCAAGACTTACTGTGGCGGTTGGGATGAATAAGATGGTTTTTATTTTCCAGGAAGTATAGTCTGCTGTGATAGATAATATATTTTTCACAGTATCATCATTGTTTGAATATATGTTAAGTTTCATGAGAAGTAAGTTCTCTGTGATTATTCAACATGTTCATCTGAATTTGTTATCCTCCTCTCCTTGTTTAAATTTGTTTCCATCTTTGAATTGATAGAGCACCACTGTAAACTCTGTGCAGTGGTATGTTGTTGTCAAGATGACCTGTTATACATTTAATGTATAAGGTCATGGTAGTGTTTCCTCTGATAACGAGTTCAAATTTAATGTAATATTGGCCACTGATGTCCTTTTTTTCCCTTTATGTCTCACACCAATACGTGTGTGGCTTGGCTGTCCTTACCATAGATTTTTCTTTCAGTCTTTCTTTATTGAATAAATTGTTCCCTTGACCAGCCTAAACAAATAAATAAGATAAATTGAAGTTATCCTTGTCCAAAACTTGTTTCTTCTGCTTTCTATTTTTCTCTGTCCCCAAATAAAGCAATTAGGGTTTACCTTGTTTTCTTTGAAATTATAAAATTGACTTTTCTCTGAAACTCTGAATGAAAATGACCGACAATATCTCACTTCTGAAATGTATTATCAATTTTATATCTCTGAAATAAAGAGTTTATAATGTGAGTTAGTTTAGAAAACAGACTTGGTATGTTAAAATTGCTTTGATCGTATCTACACCCAATAAATAATCTTTCTATACTGTTGTATCTTTAGTATCTGAAGTTCTCAATAAACTCAAGCTGACCATAGAGCACAGTTGAGGTAACCTTTTACAAAATTTCAAAACAAATACTGTGATCCTTTTTTAGAGTTTTTGGAGCCATTCCTAAAGAAAATGCATAGTGTGTAAAAGGTCAGTGCTGGCTATTTAGTTTCTGTCTTGCCTGTTTACCTGTATCACAATAAAAATCAAATTCAAAGATTTCCTGTAAAGCAGCAGCATACTTTACTGCATCTACTATGAAGTCTAAATGTAGGTTTTATGATTGTCACAGTTGTTAACAGTATAAACCGTGATTTTGATGTGCTCAGCAGTGTTTATCTTTCAGCAAACCAAGTCATAATGAACCTGAAGTCTAAATATTGTTTTTCCCCAGTAGTGACACCTTTTGCTTTGGTGTTATAATAGCTGTGCTTGCATTTATTTGGAGAATAGCTGATGTATAAGTGCAAACAGTAATGACAAATGCTAATAAAAGAGATTATTTCCTTTGACTCCTCTTACTGCCTATTCTTGCCTTAATACCCATTCTTTTTCTTCTTCTACTTCCTCCTCCTCTTCTTTTTCCCAGCTGACTTCAACTGGGAATGTTATACAAATAGTTTTGAAAGTGTTGTTGTTTCCTTCCTTAAACAACTTCAGTACAAAGCTTAGTACTTCAGCAGTGTTTGTGTTTTGGAAATCTTTAGTTTTGGGCAACGAGTAAGAGCCTATTATGTGAAACACCAAACAATAGGCCATAGAGTTCTCAATTTGAGGTAAAATAGAAATAGAGATCATGGATCATCACCAGAAGATGTTGAAATTTTCTAGTGGTGTTCAAAAAGACTTTATACATGGTCATAATTTATATAAAGCTCTGATGCTAAATAATTGGAATTTCAATAGTGAAAAGCAAGGCTTAGGAAGCTATTTGTGGTTCAGATGCCATAAGCTTGCACTTAGACATGGAAATGAAATGAAAGTATATAAATATTAATTTAAAAACCATTAGAAATCTTGGAAATAAAAGATTAGAAATTGAAGTCATATTAATAAATGATGTAAATTATAGAGAAGACACAGGTTTTAAAATTAGAAAACAGTATTGAGGAGGTCTCCCTCCTTGTGAGACAAAGAGAGGGAACTATCAAAGAATATATTGAGACATAGAGCATGAATTGAAAAGAGTTCCAGGATAAGAGAATGGAAGGAATAGTAGACAATATTTGAGGAGATAATACCTGAGATTTTACAAGCACTAAAGAAAATGTGAGTCATTACCATAAATACAGAGTACCAAGCAAGGTAAACAATAGTAAATTTGTACCTTGACACGTCTTAAATGGTAGAACATCAAGAATTAAAAGAAAAGCTACAAGAGAGAAGAAACAATTACACTAACGGGAGATACCATATAAACACAAGAGATGCCAGAAAATGAAATAAGATCTTGAAAGTGCAAGGAAGAGAACAATTTTCAACCTAAAATTTTATATGCAGCTAAATTATTTAAGTGTGAGGGCAAAAATAGATATTCCAGCCATACAAAAACTAAGAGCATTTATCACCTTCATAATCACTAAAATGACTAGGAGATATAAACATTTGCAAAAAGAAAAGTAAACAAAGAGGAAATATTAATATACAGGATATAAAAAATAATACAAAGGACAGAAACTGGTAAATATATTTAAAAAACAAATTTTCTAATTCAGTTTTTTTAATTAGTCAAAGAGAAAAGTAAAACAAACTAGGAAATAATAACAGTGCTTCAATATTTTAGGTAAAAAGCATTGAAGGATATAGAAGGTTACCTCATAATAAAAGAAAGAATCTGTCAAAGAAATTTGATTTACCTAATACAATAGCATTTACGCATCATATGAAACAAAAGGTGATAGAATTACAAGGAGAGAAATACACACATGGGAGATGTTTAACACTATCAATTTCTAGATCAAGATTAAGCAAGGTAGAGTATAGTAGCTTTGAATAACAGAATTAAAAAGCTTAATTTCCCAGGAAATCCGTATCAAAGAAACAATGCGTTCTTTTTATGTTCATACAGAATATTTAAAAATTTATGTACATCTCAGAGGAAGGCTCAACTTATTTCAAAATCAGAATATCTACCATGTTTTCTTATTTAATGCAGTTAGATTTTAGGCAACAATGTAAGTATATTTTTTAATAGTTTGGAAACAAATAGCTCTTGGGTTAAAGAGGAAATCACAATGAATATTGCAAAATATTGAGAATACAATAAAGATACTTTTGGGATGCAGATAAATTGATCCTTTGTGAGTAATCTTATTTTAAAAGCATTTATTAAAATTAATTTACTAGAAGACACAGATTGAAAATAAATGATCTAAGTGTTCAACTCCAGAAGCTAGAAAGAGAAATGAACTTTAAGAAAGTAGAAGAAAATAATTAGTGATAGAAGTTAATGAAATAGAAAGGAAAATACCAGTTAAGCTCAATAAAATCAAAAGCATATCTTTGGAAGAAACTTATTAAAAAGATAAATTAAAGAGGGGACATAATTACTGGTATAGTAGAGTTGTAAAAGCATAAGAATACTGTATGTGTCTGCCAAAAAATTTGGTATTTTAGATAAATAATTTCCCAGGAAATTTTATTTAACAGTATTACCCAAAATAGAGAAGCTGAATAAGCCAATAACTGTGGAAGAAGCTGAATCAATAAAACAAATTTCTTTTACAAAGGATGCCTCAGGCTTAGAAAGTTTTATAGGCAAATTTTGTTAAATCTTCAAGGAACAAATGTTGCCTATTTTTAATATACCATGTCAGTAACAAGAGAGAGCTATCAGTTCATTTTGTGGGATTAGTATGACCTTGATAATACTTAAATAGGAGGTACTGCTACTGGTATAATAATAGACCAATCTCATTTATGATTATGGAATTTAAAATCCTAAATTGCCTTTAATGGAGGATGAACAAATGCTATGTCATGAATAAGTGAAAGTGCATACTGGGACTGCAAAGATATTTTGCCATTGGAACATTTATTGATGTAACTCACTGCATTAACTGATAAATGAGAAAAATCAGAAAAGACATTCAATAAAATTGAAACATACCTTAGTAGTATGAACCCTTAGTAGACTAGAAATGCAAAGGGATCTGCTTTATCTTTCTATTACAGGTTTGTATTGGACTGGAAAGGGACACTTTCCTGCTTACTCTGTGGGGCTAGAATTTTCCTGATATCAAAACTAGAAAAGACATCACAAGAAAGAAACTTAGATCAATATTCTTTAGGAATATAGATGCAAAAATTCTCAATAATGTTATAGCAAATCAAATTCAGTAGCAAGTAAAAATCACACTGCATGAAGAAATGGGATTTATCACAGGAATGCAAGGTTGGTTCAAAATCAGTTATTGTAATGTACCACATCAGTAGTATAAAAACCCAAAATACATGATCATCTCAATAGACACAGAAAAAGTATTTGACAAAATGCAACACCTTTGCAATAAAAACACTAAAGTAGCAATAGAAATGAAGTTTGCCAACCTGATAATGGGCAGCTATAAGAAACTTACAGCTAACATCACACTTGATGTTTAAATATTGAATGCTTTCTGCCTAAAATCTGGAACAGGACAATGATATACACTTTCACCACTTCTATTCAACATTGGAATGGAGGTTCTATCCAGGGCAATCAGCTTAAAAAGAGAGAGAGAAGGAATCCAGATTGTAAAGGAAGAATAATAAACATGTAATTTCTTACTTTCCAATCTGGATGAAGTATTGGAAAGACTATTCACTGTTCTTTGATGGCATTCTCTTTTATATACAAAATCCGAGGAAATCCACTAAAATACTATACAAATAAATGAATTCAGTTCAGCAAGGTTTGGGATATAAGATCAATATACAAACATCAATTGTATTTTTTTACACTTGAAACATTTGAAAGTGAAATTAAGAAAACAATTCCATTTACAATAGCATCAAAATGAATAATGTACGTAGGAATAAATTTAACAAAATAAGTCAAAACTTGTACTCTGAAAACTTGAAAACACTAATAAATTCAAGGAGATTTCAGTAAATGCAAAGACATCCTATGTTCATGGATCAAAAGAGTTAATATTGTTGTGGTGGCTCTAGTCTGCAGATTGGTCTGCAAGTTCAGTGGTATCTACAGATATCTTTCTGTAGATACAGATACAGATTCAAAGATATTTACAGATATCTTTCAATATCTCAGTTGGCTTCTTTGTAGAAATTGACCAGCTGATCCTTATATTTATATATAAATTCTAGGGATCTAGATATGGCCTCAATAATCTTCAAAAAACAAAGTTGGAAGACCGACACTGATTTCAAAACTTACTACAAAGCAATAGTAGTGAAGCCAATGTGAATGTGGCTTATGTACAGACATAAATCAATAGAATTGAATTACATCATCAGTTGCTTTTCTACAAGGTGCTAAAACAATTCAGTGGGGGGAAAGAACAGTCTTTTCAACAAATTGTACTGAGACATTTGAATATCTTCCTGGAAAAGAATGAAGGTGGACACCCATCATCTATAAAAGTTAACTCAGGACCTAGATGTAAAGGGCAAACTACAAAACTCTTACAGGAAAACATAGGGGTAAGTTTTTGTGACCTTGGATTAAGCAATGATTTCTTAGATGTGGCACTAAAAGCTGAAGCAACCAGAGAAAAATTAGGCAAATTGGACTTTATTAAAAAAAAATTTTTGCTTCCAAGGGGCACCATCAAGACAGTGAAAAGAGCTCACAGAATGGAGAAAAATCTTGCATGTATTACACTGGGTAAAGGACTTTTATCTAGATTACCCAAGGAACTTACAACTCAACAATAAAAAGAAAAATAACCCAATTAAAAATGGGCAGTGCATATGAATAGATGTTTCTCCAAAGAAAAAACACATGGTCAATGTGCATGTGGTAAGGTGCTCAATGTCATTAGTCATCAGGTAAACACAAATCAAAATTAAAAGATAACTGCTTCACACCCACTATTAATTATAATTAATGGCTCAGATAATAACAAATAGTGGCAAAAATGTGGAGAAATCAGAACCTTCATACACCACTTGTGGGAGTGCAAAGTGGTACATTAGCTTTGGAAAACAGTCTAGCAGTTCCTCAAATAATTAAACAGTGTTACCATTTGACCTGTGTCAGCGAGTCAATGGAAAAGAAGCCAAACTCTATGAAATAATTTAAAGAGGTTTACTCTGATCCAAATTTGAGGACCATGTCCTAGAGCCACACTGAAGAAGCTTTGAACAAGTTGACTTGCTGTGGTTGGGTTACAGTTGGTTTTATACATTTCAGGGAGACAGGAATTACAGGTAAAGTCATAAATCAATACATGGAAGGCATACATTGGTTTGGTGGGGGGAGGGGAAGGTGGGACAACTTAAAAGGGGTCTGTTATAGGTGGGTTTAAAGACTCTGACTTGTAATTGGTTAAAGAAATGAAGCTTTGTCTAAAGCCTTGGAATGTTTTAAGATAAAGAAGTCTGTTAATCGGAGACAAGCTACCAGGCATATGTTTGTTGTGTAAATTGAGGACCTGCAGGTTTGTCCTTAGGCCTGTTAATGATTTACAAAGGATATCTACAAGAAGGGAGGGGGTATGAGGTATGTCTGACCTCCCTTCTCATGGCTGACAACTCAGTTTTAGAGTATCTTCTTGGCCAAGAGGGGAGGGGAGGCTTAAGATTTTGTTTGTGTTCATATCTGGCAATTCCACTCATTGGTATATACACAAGAAAAATAAAAACACATCCATCTATAAACTTGTACTTGGATTTCTACAGTAGCATTATTCATAATAGCCAAAAAGTGGGGAACTAAATGTCCATCAACTAATGAATGGATAAACAAAAATATGTTTCTTCTTATCCATAAAAAGGAATGAAGTACTGATACTCTCTACAACGTGGATGAATCTTGAAAACATTATGCTAAGTGCAGAAAGCCAGTCACAAAAGATGACAAATTATATGACTGTTTATATCCAGTGTTCAGAATAGGCAATGTATAGAGAACTCACCAAATCAGTCACAATTAGTTGGTGTCCTTAAGGATTGCCTAAGTCTGATGTGCTTGGGAGTTGGCAGGGATAAATATACAGTATAGGGTTTCTTTCTGGGGTGATGAAAATGTTTTAAAATTGATTGTGGTGATGGTTGCACAAGTCTATGACTATACTAAAAAATCATTGAACTGTATTCTTTAAATAGGTAAATTGTTTGGTATGTATGATATTGAAAGATATATATTTGGTCTTTGTCCTCTTTGCTGGCATATAACTTTAAAATCTGTAAAATTTTTAAAGTGATGTGTCTTTTTGTATGTTAATGAGTTGCCTGATGGCTTGCAGCCCCTAGGTAACTTCCGGATAGGGCCTGGTCACCAGAGAGACCAAGGCAGGATTAGATTTCAGCTGTATCCCCCAAACTCCGGGGAAGGGAGAGGGACTAAAGGTAAAGCTGATCACTAGTGGCCAATGGTTTAATCAGTCATACCTGTATGATAAGGCTTCCATAAAACCCAAAAGGACAAGGTTCAGAGAGCTTCCAGATAACTGAACATGGAAGGTTTCTAAAGGGTGATGCCCCAGAAAGGGCATAGCATTTCTGTGCCCCTTCCTGCATGCCTTACTCTGTGCATCTCTTCCTCTATATTTTTTGCAGTATTCTTTATAATAATCCAGTTAATGTGTTTCCTTGAGTTCTGTGAGCCTCTCTAACAACTTAATCAAATCTAAGGAGAGGGTTGTGGGAACCCCAGTTTATAGCTGGTTGTTCAGTAACACAGGTTAAATAACCCTGGGGCTTAGAGTTGGAATTAGTAGTGGGGCTTAGTCTTGTGGTACTGAGTCTTCAACTGTGTGATCTAACACTATCTTCAGGTAGATAGTGTCAGAATTAAATTCGAGGACTCCCTGCTGGTGTTGGTTACAAAATTTATTGATTGGTTACTGGTGGGGAAAACTTGCATGTAAATTATATCTCAGTGAAAGTGTTAATAATAAAGTACAGGAAGTCCTTAATGTCCTTGACAGATTTTTTGAAATGAGGTCTTTAAGTGCAATAATGTACAGAGTTCCTCCAATAACATTGTTTAATTTAATGTTGTTGCATTATAATGGTGATGAGAAAAAAAATTGGGTTTGTTATGTGTCATTTCCCTTAAAAGGAGTTTCCAAGAGCCTATTGATGATGTTAAATGAGATTTATTCTATGTGAAATCAGTGGAGTGGAAAACAGTAAATTAATAGAGAAAATCAATAAAATTAAAGGTTGGTTTTTGGAAAAGATCAATAAAAATAATAAATTTCTACTCAGGTTAAATAAAAAGATCACTAATTACTAATAATAGAGAAATTACTGTTATTAGAAGTGAAAGAGGGCATGGCACTCTAGATCCCATGTGCATTAAACTAATGATAAAGGAAAATTATGGAACAACTCTATGCCCACAAATTTGATTACCCAGTTGAAATGGGCTAATTCCTTGAAAGACATGTCTGCCAAAGCTCACACAAGAAGACGACAATCTGAATAGGCCTGTGTCTTAGAGAAATTGAATCATTAATTAATAACCTTCCAAAAAAAGAAAGCACCATGCCTAATTGTCTTCACTGGTGAGTTCGACCTAACATTTAAGGAAGAAATTATACCAGAATGATACTAATTTCTCTGTTTAATGTTTCTTCTCTATAATCTCTTTCAGAAGATAGAGATAGAAGGTATACTTTGTAACTCATTCTGTGAGGCCATCATTACCCAAATATCAAAATCGGACAAAGACATTAAAAGAAAACTATAGACCTATATTTCTCATAAACATACATGCAGAATTCCTCAACAAGATGTTAGCAAAACCAATCCAACAATGTATAAAAATAATTATATACTATGACCAAGTGGCATTTGTGTAGGCATGCAAGACTGGTTCAACATTTAGAAATCTATGTAATTTACCATATCAGCAGGCTAAAGATGAAAAATCATGTGATCACATCAATAGATGCAGAAAAGGCATTTGACAAAATCCACCACCTACTCATGATAAACCCTCAGGAAACTGGAATGGAGGGGAACTTCCTCAACTTGATAAAGAAAATCTACAAAAAAGCTATAGCTAACATAATTATTAATGATGAGAAACTTGAAGCTTTCCCATTAAGATCAGGAACAAGACAAAGAAACCCCCTCTCACCACTGATTTTCAGTATTGTACTGGAAATCCTAGCTAATGCAATAAGAAAAGGAAATAAAAGGAGTACAGATTGAGAAAGAAGAAATAAAACTATTCATAGATAACATGATCATCTGTGTAGAAAGTGGAAAAGAATCAACAGAAATCCTCTAGGAACTACTAAGTGAGTATAGCAAGGTTGCATGATACAGAGTTAATATATAAATCAGCCACTTTCTTGTATACCAACAATGAACAAATGGAATTTGAAATTAAAAACACATTACCATTGACATTATTAGCATGCACAAAAGAGAAATACTTCAGTATAAATCAAATATGTACAGTATCTATATGAGTAAAAGTATAGAACCATATTGAAAAATCAAAGAAGTAGTAAATAAATGGAGAGAGAGTCTCTCTTCATTGATAGGAAGACTCAATATGGTCAAGATGGCAGTTGTTCATGTTAGGTCCGGAGCCGAGAGGGAGACACACGAAGCCTCGTGTAGTAAAATGTTTATTTTGAGTAACTGGGTATAGAAGGGTGGAGGCCAAAAAGAGCATCCACTATGAGGGCGGGGAAAGCCTTGGGTTTTATAGAGGGTTTTTTGGGGGGAAGTGAGCAACACCTGCAGAGATAGGGGAGGAGGGTAGAAGCTTTGTCCTTATTGGGGGAAGGCTGTGAGGGGGAATAGGAATGCTGCAGCTGTCTGTTAGATTTACAACCCTCAGACTCTCCAGACTCCTGTGGCTGTTGGTTTACAAGCCTAAGTTTTCTATTAACCGCATTCCATCCTATGCTTGCTTTTTGGGTTTTTACCCGGAACAAACCTAACATTGCACCCTTTTCATCATATACATATAGGAAAACTAAGGGTAAGGTATGAAATAGGGTAAAAAGGAAGGGTGATGTAATGGAGAAGGGTAAAAATTAAAAATTAGAAAAATTGGAAAGTGGATATTTTTGTCTTTCTGACTGTTTCCTTGTTTTTTCTGTTCCTGGAGACTTGGTTATCTCTGAAATGTATTCAGGCCTATAGCAGGGGATGTGATTTTTGCCTCGGACAACAAAGACTTGAAGTTTACCCCCTGCTGTCTGTGGGGGAGCTTCTCTGGAACACCTTGAGGCTGTAAAACAAATTCTAAAAGATGTGAGCTGGGGAAATGTAAAGAGACAGATTTACATTTCCTTTTTGGGCTTTCTTAGGTGTTTCTGAAAACAGAGTCCCAGCAGATGCCTGCTAGTTTGGGAGAGAAATAGCAAAGAGTAGGAAGAGCTCAGAATTGATTTTTAGCTGTTACTAGAAAATTGGGAGATTCAAAGCCACCCTAATATTCCCCCCTTTCTGGTAAAATTAAATTTTTATGTAAAATGAACTCAGATGTTGGGAAAATGGGCAGAGATCTTTTTTCTATAGCTACTTCCTGCTGAGGAGGGGCATAGAGATCTTTTTATGGAGTTTATTTATTAAAAGGGCGGGGGTTGGCTGGGCGCGGTGGCTCACGCCTGTAATCCTAGCACTCTGGGAGGCCGAGGCGGGTGGATTGCTCAAGGTCAGGAGTTCGAAACCAGCCTGAGCAAGAGCGAGACCCCGTCTCTACTACTAATAGAAAGAAATTAATTGGCCAA
>CAUYRT010073221.1:0-65366 GCA_963574885.1 Lepilemur ruficaudatus
CCAACTGTATCTACGTACAACCAACACTCCATTTTAAGTGTACAATTAAATGATTTTCAGTGAATTTACCGAGGTGTACAGTTAATCACATGAATCAGTTTTTGAGGAATTCCTTTCCCCTATTGACACCCCTAATTCTGCTCCCCAACTACTGTTCAAGCATATCCCACCCCTCCACAGTTAAAATCTGGTATTTGTTCACAATGGAATATTACTCAATTTTAAACAAGGTATTCTTGAATGTATCAAGCCTTGCATTTTGTATTCTTTTTTGTTAAGAATAATATATAAGTTGGAGTTTTAAGTAAAGGAAAAATTCATGATTTCACTCCATTGTTACCTACATCTGTACAAGTTCAATTACTGATCACAATGTACATAACCCAGTTCCATAAAATAAAATACTAGTCCTCCAAGCAAAACTGTTCAATCAGTCTCTTCTCCACCTTTTATGAGTTACCTGTAAGGGAGGCCTTGCCTTGTTTTGGCTGTGGACATATAAATGTCTCTGCTCCAATGATTTGTTGCAGGAATAGCAGTTTATTTTCAAGTTCAATTGGAAATGGCTTTTGCACAATTTAGTAGTTGATAATGATAGCTTCAGTTAGATCAGGAAAGTTCCTGCTGTTTTTCTCTATATTTGTCTTGTGCATTGTGGTAGCCAATAGCCATTTATAGCTGTTGAACACTTGAGAAGTGACTAGTGTCAGTGATGAACTGAATTTTTAATTTTAATTAATTTAAATTTCAATAGTTACCCACAGCTAGTGGTTACTGTATTGGGCAGCACAGCTCTATATCATCATCACTGATACATGCATGAGAAATTCCTCAAAGGGCTTGCTTTCTAACAGAACAGCTGATATTCTGAGAGGTTCTTTTTGTGTAAGATGTATTATTGGTTCCATATGCAGATAGGGCTTGCTGCCCAGATGGATGTAAGAGACCCATGGGATAGCTTCTGCATTCACAGGTTGAAAAACATTGTTCTAGAGTGAAAGGAAATTAAAAAATAAGAAGAGTAAGGAGAAAAATTAATTAGAAGTATGGAAACACGCATAACCAGTTAAGCAGCGCTGAAGGATGAAAGGCTATGAATTCAGGGCCTCGGGGTATTTTGTGTGTGTCCTAATGTGTATGATTCTTCTTTTCATTCTGGTGATTATTGTTTGGAGACAGATCTTACACTCCTAGTACTTAGGGATCTTTTTGATTAAGAAAGTAAAGTTTACTTTCTCTTTAGTGCTCTTTTAAAACCTGGAAATACAAAAAAAAAAAAAAATAGAGAATCTCAGTGGCTTGCATTGGAACTTATCCAATAGTCCATTTTCTCATCAATAATTGTAGAATAGCTTCATTTAAAAATTAATGTCCTTGGCCGGGCTTGGTGGCTCATGCTTGTAATCCTGGTACTCTGGGAGGCCGAGGCAGGCGGATTGTTTGAGCTCATGAGTTCGAGACCAGGCTGAGTAAGAGCGAGATCCCGTCTCTACTAAAAATAGAAAGAAATTAGCTAGACCACTAAAAATATATATAAAAAATTAGCTGGGCATGGTGGTGCATGCTTGTAGTCCCAGCTACTCGGGAGGCTAAGACAGAAGGATTGCTTGAGCCCAGGAGTTTGAGGTTGCTGTGAGCTAGGCTGACGCCACAGCACTCTAGCCTGGGCAACGGTGTGAGACTCTGTCTCAAAAAAAAAAAAAAAAAAATTAATGTCCTTATTTAGTGATTAGATACAAACAGATCTCCTACAGGATATAACAGAGCCACATGCCCCCCTCCCCTCCCTAGCTTTGTTTCTGTTGGAGGCACTGCATATCACAGCCATAGGTAAAGGCTAAGGGTGGGGGTCAGAGTTTCTTCTACCAGTACACCCACTCAAACCGCAATCTAAATTAAAACAATGTGCTTGTTTCTAGTGCATGACGATGGGTCTCTTAGCGACTTGAAGCCACCCCAAGCCTTTCCAGTTTAGAAGTTCTGGAGCTTCCACTGCTTGGTTCCATGAAGGGAAGAAACTTTAGATTTCTTGTTTATAATTAAATGCCAACTCCATATTATAGATCTAGCAAAAACTATATTTTGTGCTTCTTAACCTGGATTTAGGATGGTTCTACTCCCAAAAGATACTGATGGCAAAAGGAGAAGCATTCCCTTTAGCACTGAAACAAATCCTGAGTTATTGAAAAGAAAATGAAATGCTAAATAACTATCTATCTATTATGAGCTAGCTTCAAATAATATGCTTATTGTTTCACATTCTCAAACACTGATGTATTCCACAATCCCAAGAGCTCTTAGTATAACTATTTCAAGTTATTGCCCTAGATAGCATTAAAAGCAATTTCACAGGTACTAAACCTTGACGTTCTAAACAAATATGTTGTTCTTTAGGAACAATGCCCTGTTCTGCTCCATCACTTAATGATCAATTATGTTCCACCAAGTAATTCATAAGACATATTAGGTCATTCCAGGAGCAACACAGCTGCTAGCCTCTGCATGGCTTTGCTGGCACAGTTAATTAACCTGAACAATGCACGGACCATTTGCTGAATAGATACGTTTTTCTATTTAGGAGAGGGTGTACACCTGCCCAAATCCAAGACTGTACATTAAGTTCTGACTTCATTTTTTAAAAAGAACAAAACAGTAGGCTCTATCAAGCAATGAAGCACAGAGATTGGGAAATAACCCAACAATCACTTATAGAGACAGATGTTGCCGTCCTCCTATTACATTGACATTTACCTGAATGAGGTTGGCGGCTGGGTTTCTTCTTTTCTCAAAGTGTTTCTGGCGATGCTGCTCTTGTACTTTTAATGCAAAGCCTGAGCCAAGAATGCCCTGGAACAAAATACAAAAAATAGTACTTTAAAAAAATTTCAGAAGCATTGTTAAATAACACAAATATAAAAAAACCACTCAAATGAGTCTGAGTGAAGAAATACAGTATGTAATCTGTCTATGAACATGTTATTTATTAAAACAAACATGATTTATAGTACCATCAGCTAAGTTGTTGGGCAATATTGCCATGAGATATAACAACTTGTTTTTTTGGCAAATCAACTAAGCAGCCTCATTTAGTATCTTTTGTGGTATATTAAGAGGCATTATAATTACAAATAAAAATCATAATAAATTTTTTTGTGTGTGGGTGGCATTCTTTGTGACATTTCTTTATGCCTAAATTAGAGTGAATGGTCTTATCCAGTGACGAAATGCAGAAGACACGAGTTCTAGTTTTGGACAGGACTGGGTTTTATATTTGGGAGAGTTAAAGTCTCACTGCTGCCTGGGCGTGATGGCTCATGCCTGTAATCCTAGCACTCTGGGAGGCCGAGATGGGAGGATTGCTTGAGATCAGGAGTTCGAGACCAGCCTGAGCAACAGCGAGACCCTGGCTACACAAAAAATAGGAAAATTAGCCGGGCATGGTGGCATGCACCTGTAGTCCCAGCTACTTAGGAGACTAAGGCAGGAGGATCAGTTAAGCTCAGGAGTTTGAGGTTGGAGGAGCAGTGAGCTATGATGATGCCACTGCACTCTAGTCTAGCTGGATTGACGGAGTTACACTGTCTCAAAAAAATAAAATAAAATAAAATAAAAAGTCTCACTGTTGTGGACATGGGAGTACTTCTTGCACTTTGATGAAATGTTGAAATTTTATATTCACTATCCATGAAATGGAAGAGGGGAAGTGGGGAGAGTGTTCAAGTTCTGTCACAGCTGTGGTTCTTCATGAGGCTATCATTCTACTCCTACCAAAGAAAAGTAAAGGGGAGAAGGGGACAGTCATCCAGATGAGACAGACACTCAGTTTTGAAGACATAGAAGATTTTTCCATTTTGCCTGTTTGTACAACAAAGACAAGAGCACGGGTCATTGCAGAGCACATTCCAATTTTTCTGTTTTAATTTCACACTTTTAGCATTCCTTAGCTTTTGGGTTTTGGCTTACCTATTTGGATTTTGGGGTTAGTAAGATTAGTATCCTCCCTATGTTTACATTAGTTTTTTGGCTAGTTTGCCTTCCTTCTGCTTATCATCTCGATCTGCCAAAATTCTGGTTCTTTGATGTCCCTCTCTCTTTTTAGTTTGCTTTGGTCTAATATTTGTGAAACTGAGATCCTTTGTCTCAGCCTTGGGTTGGCTTTCAGAGCTTACTAAATGCAGTCTCTGGGCTTCGTCTGTAACTCTTGACTGTGTTGGCATGGGACTTGGAGCTCTCCTGCTTTCAAGTCTACAGATTTTAATTGCTAGCTATAAATTATTAACTTTTTATTAAACTTTAAGGAGTTCAACCCTTAGGTTAGAGATGGACATTTTATAAGCCTTAAGTCAGTATTTGCCACAGGTGAGGTATGGTTGTTTTTCTTTTCTTTATATTTTTCAACTAGATCAAAGACGGTATAGGCTGCCTGGGGAGGTGGTGGGCTTTTCATCTCTGGGAGGTGTTAAGTCTCAGCTGGATAACAACTTGGCTGAGATATTTTTGGGCTCTAGATAGCCTTTAACCTTCCTTTTTATCTTGAGATTCCACAATTCTGAGTACATATGTGACAATAACCAGACAATAAATAATGCAATCATGTTTAAAAGACACAATTATACAATAATACTATTTGATATTAATGAGAAATGATCTACTCCATTATTAGTTAAAATAAATGGCTGTACCATGAAATCAGAAATTACATCATGGGTTCTGTTTTCCATCTGTCTTTTTTAGTGACTGTCTCACACTAAGATCGTTATCACATATAGGTTGTAATCGCACAAACTAAGCTTTATAAAAACCTGGTCTTTATAGTCTGGTTTGTAGATTTAAATAAAATTTTCTTCCTTTTAGAGGTTATGAAAATGGCCTTCCATTTCCAAACCCAGATCAATTCCAGTCATTTGTAGCTCCTAATTTTTTTCTGCTATTTAAGATCATTTAGGAAAAGTTGATTTATTTTTCTTTTCAAGTCATTTTTATGAAGAAAACATGTAAGAGAAGATGAAACATTCTAATTTCCAGCATATATTTATAAAATGTGTTATAGGTACATACATTATGTGCATGTATTTGGATAATCCACTCATATAAAGAATAAGTCAGGTTTTGCAGACATTGAATTAACAGCAATAGTTATCATTTTGAGCACGCATGTGAGTATGAGGTTCAGCGGTAAATCCCCTTTGGAAAATGAAGACAGGCTCTATACAGGCACAAATTTAACATCTTCCAAACAAACTAAAATGTGCTGAAAATCACAGTGATATTGCTTAGAAACATTTGTTAGTAGATGGCAAATGTTTGCTACATATCTCTTGCGCCAGACTGTACATTACAGCAGTTATTAAACCAGGTCTGTTCCCTGTCTCAATATGGATCCATTCCAATTTTCTTCCTCCTCTCTCTTAGTACACAGCTCAGTGCACTGAAACAGAAGTCTGTTAAAATAAGGTTTACTATGATATATATATATATATATGATATATATATCACATACACATATACATGCACACACAAAGCATGGCTTACTCTTTGAACACAAGTGCCATCCCTCCAGATAGTAACACCAATACATGCAAATGCTTAGAAATTGAGTTTTGTTTTAATTTGTTTTTCTAAGATAACAGGACTTAAATTTTTAGATTTAAGTTTTAATACTATGCTGAGAAGTGCTACATAACAACACAGTTTAACCTCCCCATGATAGTCCAGGAGTTTGATTTGAAGGCCTGGGTTTTGCTATGCTGCATGAAGCCAGCTTCCAGAGGTAGGCTGACACTAGTGCTAATTGTCCTCAGGTCTTTACACATTTTGAACACTTATGTCTGCTTGCTTCTTACGGATATTTTCTTCCCTTCCTTGCTGTTCGTTTTTCACCATTTCTTCCTGTTGTAGTATTTGTTCTATTAGTCTCCCTCTACGTTAGCTGCTTATAATCTTCAAAGGATTGTGAAACTATATAGGACAGTTTAGCAGAATTTTCTGTCAATGAAGAGTAGGTTATGAATTAGATCTCAAGTGGCTCTCTAACGAGGACAGAACATACACTGTTGTCTATTTTAACAACCCTGAGGTTGCCTACTTCCTTGTTCATAGTTTTTCACAGAATCAGAGAGGTTGCCATATATGTGGCCTTAGGGTAAATATAGACACAAAAGCAGCACGTATTTTGTGACGTTATTTTGGAGGGAAAACCCAAGGCTGCATTTTATTGTTTCTAAGGATATTTTCCTATAGGGAACCTAATTATTGAGTGAACCTCTTCTCTATTATGAATTGTTGAGATTGCCAGATGAAGTTAGCTTGGATAAGCAAGATGTTTTTTTAACTCTCTTTGATTTCATCATTTTGCACCAGAAAACATGTATTTCTAGATTCATACAGGTCAAGGAAAGTAACATTTACTGAGTGTCTTCATGACAAGCACTTGACTTAAATTATTACATTGATCTTCACAAAATTTCCCTGGGCTCACTAATTCTTCCTCCATTATACTGATGAAGAAACATACTCAGGGTCACTGGGCTGAATTGTGTCCTTCCAAAATTCATATGTTAGAGTCCTAATCCCCAAAACCTCAGAATGCAACCTTATTTGAAAATAGAATTCTTGCAGAGGTAATCAAGTTAAAATGATGTCGTTAGGGTGGGGACCCTAATCCAATATGACTGGTGTCCTTATAAGAAGAAGAAATTTGGACACAGACCATGTAAAGACACAGGAAGAAAATGGCCATCTACAAGCCACAGAGAGAGGCCTGGAACACACCCTTCTCTCATGGCACTCAGAAGGAACTAACCTTGCCAGCACTCTGATTTTGGACATCTAGCCCCCAGAACTTGAGACAATAAGTTTCTGCTGTTTAAGCCAGCCAGTCTGTGGTACCTTGTCCAGGCAACCCTAGCAAACTAATGCAGTCATGTAGTTAGTACAAGACAACAACAGAATTCAAACTGAGGTCTGGGGCCAAATGTGGTCTTGTCAGTTTCTTTTGTGTGGTTTGAGTGGTCTGGGGTAGAACCAGTTCATCAATCTGGAGTTGGGGACTGGCCATGGGAAGGACAAGAGCGTCCTCTGCACTCATTAACAGGCAGAGGAGCCCCCTGAGCTAAAAGCTCCTCCCGGCTCCCTTGGCTTCCTTTGCAGAGGTGCTCTGGGGTCTCTGCTCGGCAGAGGCTGTGCGCAGCATCCCCTTGTGTCTGGAGCAAGACTGGAGCTATTTTCCTCAAGCATGACTGCGGCCGCCACTTTGACGCTCCTTTTCGTTGGCTCCCCCCACTGTCACCCCAGGTGGAGTGAACAAAAGGGAGAACTTGGGGATGGGGACAAATGGTAACATTTGGATCAACTGCCTTTAAAGAAACGAGAGGATAAAATAATCCAAAAGGCAAGCTTCATCCATGAAGGAGAAAATAATCAGAAGCTTGGGGGAAGAGAAACGTGCTCTTTATTCTGATAAGACGCAGAAACTGCTCATTAAGAAAAATCAATGATGATGAAACAAAGACTAAATCATCTAACACTTTTAAAATCCTTTAAGGTCATATGCTTTTCACTCAACTAGAACCGAAGAGGAAAATACTTGTGTACATCCATCTTTTCAGCGGCACACATTGTAAACCACATTGGAAGGATCAGTTTAAAAAGAAGATGACTTTAAATCTTTGCAAATAGTTTAAATGTGTTAGTAGCGTATCGACTAAAAGGTGATGCCATCTGAATTATTATTTGGTCATAAAGACCTAGCTGACATTGAAGTCTCAGGTTAAGTGTCTCCAAGGGAAGACTATATTTTGTAAATTATCCAAGTAGACACATTTAGAAAAGTCAACATTAT
This sequence comes from Lepilemur ruficaudatus, assembly GCA_963574885.1. NCBI lineage: Eukaryota > Metazoa > Chordata > Mammalia > Primates > Lepilemuridae > Lepilemur > Lepilemur ruficaudatus. The sequence continues at coordinate 7,841 of CAUYRT010073221.1, forward strand.
ATCAGAAAAATTATATTTGTAAATGATACAGATACGTTTTCAAACATACCAATATGTGAGTGCTCACACTAATCAGCCTCTCAGACCTAATTGAAACTGCTTTATTGTTGCAGGAGATACTCACGGCAGGAAGTGCAAAGAACGAAATGCCAAGGAGTGCAAAGCCCGCAGAAAGCAATCTTCCCAGCCAAGTCAAGGGAGTTTTGTCTCCATAGCCAATAGTTGTCAATGTAATCTAAAAACACAATAAATAGAACATGCAGCTTAAGTACTTGAGAGAAATGTTAGGATCTATGAACAGGAGGCAAAACAAGGTTTCCACTAAATCATTACTCAACAAGTCTTGTTGGCGCATTTTATTACTGAGCTTTAATTTTCCGTGACGCATAACAGAACTTCTCTTTGTTTAAGGAAGGGAATAACCTACATACTTGTTCCTCCCTTATAACACAGTTTCCCATCTTTTCTAAGTGTATTCAAAGAAAGGTTATTTAAGTAAGTGGATAACCATCAGTGATACAGAAATGATAGCACCATGGATTTAGGACTGGATCAGTACACAGAGCAATAATTTATGCTAGTTAAGGCTGTCCCTTCATTAGCTTGGCAGGCATTTCCTGAAGGTCTAGTGTGTACAAGGTATGTGTTATGATTTGTAGTGGAACAAAAATGAGAGACACATAGTGCTTGTCCTAAGATATTTACTACCTGCTAAGGGAGACACGTCACACAAATAATTAAAACACAAAATAGGGCGAGACAGGTTTTATGGTGGGGGCTCAAATAAACTGCTAAGGGAATTCAAGGAACAGATTGATCATTACAAGCTTGCGGAGTTGAGGAGGCTTTATTGGAAAGATGTCATCATACCTGGGCTTTGAAGGAGAGGTAACATTTTGTGAGGCAGAAATAACAAAGAGGGTGGTTTAGAGAGGGGAAGCAGGTGACCAGCTGCACAGCCATGAGAACAAATAGGGTAGATTCTACAAAGAATTAGTTGTTCTGAAGGACTCAAGCATGCTGCATTTGAAAAGGATTAGTAGCTTTTCAATTTCTTTCATCAGCGTTTTATGCTTTTCAGTGTATAGTGTACATGTTTTCAGTGTATATAGTACATATACATTTGTAGCTATTGTAAATGGGATTGTTCTCTTGATTTCTTTTTCTGAAATCTTGTTAGTCAATAGAAGCACTATTGATTTTTGTGTGTGATTTTGTATCTTGCGACTTTACCGAATTAGTTTATTAGAGTTCTAACAATTTTTTGGGTGGAATTTCTAGGGTTCTTTATGTATTAAATATAAGATCATGTTGTCAGCAAACAGTGACAATTTCATTTCTTCCTTTCCTATTTGGATGCCTTTTATTTCTTTTTCTTGCCTAATTGTTCTGGCAAGGACTTGCAAAACTATATTGAATGGAAGTGGTGAAAATGGGCATCCTTGTTTTATTCTGGGTCTTAGAAGGAAGAATTTCAATTTTTCATTGTTGAGTATAACATCCGCTGTGGGTTTATCACGTATGGTCTTTGTTGTGTTGAGGTACATTCCTTCTATATTGAATTTGTTGAAAATTTCTGTCACAAAAGGATGATAAAATTTGGTCAGATGCCTTTTATGCATCTAATGAGATGATCTGAAATAAGGCAGGCACAGAAAGACAAAAACTGCATGTTCTTACTTATATGTGGAATCTAAATTAATAGAACTCATAGAAGCAGAGAGTAGAATGGTGGTTACCACAGGCTGAGGGTTGGGGGAATGGGGAGATGATGGTCAAAGGACACAAAGCCTCAGTTAGACAGGAGGAATAAGTTTTTTTCTTTTGAGATCTATTGCACAGAGTGGTGAATATAGTTAGTAATAATGGTATTGTACCTTGCAAAATCACTGAGTAAATTTTAAATGTTCTCAACACAAAAAATGACAAGTATTTGAGGTGATGGACATGTTAATTAGCTTGATTTAATTATTCCCATTGTATTCATAAATCATAACATCACTTTGTGCCCCATAAATACATACACCTATAATCTGTCCATTTACAATAAAAAAAGATAAGGATTAGTGGAAGAGGAGGTAAACTAGATATGCTAAGGCCAGGCCAGGCCAGGGGATGTCTTTGAATGTCATGTCTCTCCCATGATGAAACAGTTCCAGGGGATTACTATGTTACTTAGAGCAAAGGCCCAGCTCCTCTCCATGGTCTACAGGGTTCTGCATGATTGAGCCTTGGCCTACTAGTCAGACAGGGTCTTCCACCATGCTTTCTCATCCTGCTCCGCCACACCTGCCTTGCTGTTCATGGGCACACCAAGCTCCTTCTCGCCTCAGGCCCCTTTCTCTTACAGTGGTGGTTTGTAGGGGAAAGTAGAATGTTGTGAACTCTGACACAGTACCTTGAGTCCCCCTGGGGCTGTGCAAAGACACTGCCCACCTTCTCTCTGCACTTCTGGGATGACCACATTTTACGGAAAGCAGGGGACTTGAATAGCGAGAAGCTCATCCTCTGGATTCAACACCTTCTTTTACTCAGATTTCAGAGGAGTTTGGGAAGTTTCTTGGTTGAAAAGCTTTGGGGCTTTTGTTGCCAGGCGAGGCTTGGGAAGGATCTGGCAGTAGGGTGGCAGTTTTGTTTCCCTTCATGACAGGGAGGGCTTTCCATTATTTCTTGCCTGGAAAGTGCATCATTTCACCGTTGTGGATGGGAAGGGGCTGAATGGGCTTCATGATATAAACAGGAAGGTAGTACCATACATAAAATTATAAAGTCTCTAAGGCACACTTACAATAAAAAGATGTGAGTCTTCCCCAGGACTTCACACTGACCCATCTGTTTGATCTGGCTGCAGAATTTCTAAGGCAAAGACCAGCTTCATTTGAGAAAACCATCTGTGGATGAGCCCTGCATAGATAGTCATTGATTTTCTGGACTCTCAGGTCAAGCTGCCCTTGAAGTACCAGTGAGTGTCCTTGGAACAGTACAACCACATTATGTTTCTTTTCTTTTTGCTAGCACTTGGAAGGCCCTGCTAATGTTTATCAGCTGATCCTTTGTACATGAACTGAGCAGTGCTCTTGGTGCCTATTCTCCCATGCCTATTCTAAACAATAAACCCATTTCTGCCTTCCAGAAATCTCCTGAGTGTTTTCAGTGGCTGAACCCAGTAATGATTGGTTTCATTTAGGTTCAGAATCAGAGAAAGGGAGGTCCACATAGAACCCAAAGACGCAAGCTCTCCGGGATACTCCGGGAGATCCTGGAACAACAGCTTATTTCAGAGGACCTTGAAAGGCTGCATATATGATCTTGGGACCTTGGAGGAAATCACACCTAGACTTCACAGTTGAATTGGGTTATCAGGCAGTTGATTCATTTTCCGGAAAAACTCTTCACAGATCTCCAAGAACCCAGCAGCATCCTGATGACATGGTATGGCAAGATGACTTATTCTATTGTATATCATCATCTCTGTATTGCAGCTGCTCCTACATTGAGTACCGTGGTGACTCCCAGTCCAAAGGGCAGGTGGCAATTATTAATTTTAGTATAAAGTTAATATAGTGATGGGGGATGAACTTAAGGGCCAGAGTTGATTTGGGAAAAAGTAGATGTAGTAATGGAGTACTATTGTAATGAAAAACAAATAAATAAATAATGCACCTCCTTGGAAATAGCACTCTCTTTAGATGGGGGAACTCAACATTAAATAAATAATATAGCTCCTCCTTTGAAGATACCTTCATCACCTCGTGTTGTGTAATTCCTTGCCAGTTCTACATGTGTGCATGGCATTGGGGTGCAAGGGTTGAGCCCAGTAGGTGATGGTGCTGGAATCAAACCCAGGGTCTCTGTTTATCTGGGGTGAACCATGCGGATGCTTCATGACTGCATACAGGCTGGGTGGGTGGAGATGACAGGGATTGGGTGGGTTGAGGATGACAGAAAGAACTAAAGTGTGGTCGGTTAATGGGTTCTCTTTGTACTAATATATTTTTGATACTTCCTGAGTCAAGGCATTTAATTCTCTTCTAATATATACAGTGTTAAAAGTGAATCACAATACATCAGACTTTTACTCTGCATAGCAAATGTGTTTCAAAGGAATTAGTTGAACTATAAAGCAGTCGAATCAATGTAAAATAAATGTTCTTATGAAAGAGCCCCGTTATTCTTTGTAGGTGAGATGATGTTCTGATATTATATATTAATGCATGAGAAGATACAGAGAAACCTTCTTAATGGAAATTTGACTAGAGCAGATAATTACAAAGATATATATATGTTACATATTTTATTTTAACCTAAAACACATAAATGTATTAATACATTCATTTCCCAATATTTCCAATGAAAAATGTATTCTGCAGTGGGGGTTTTATCTCATCTTTTTTGCAAAAACCTCACCCATAATGCATCATTTATTTTTCTTAATTTTAGTGTTTTTTAAAAATTATTTTTTTTAGTGGACTTGACTTTTGCGGGAGTCATCTAAGTACAGAGTCCTAGATATTAGGGTTTTTTCCCCATGTAATTGTGTGTTTTCACCCCTGATTTTAAAATATTTTTAGCATTTTAGTATATTTAGTATTTTGCATTTATTGAGCTTTTCTAAAGCATTCTATTTTCATAAAACCATCCATCTTTCTTTCTGTACCATATGTCATCAGTTTATGCAATAATATAAAATTAAACCTTGCCATTATAATTACAAATACAACTGGCATAAAAAGGTTTGGGAATGAACACACTGACTCTTTGCAAGCATTCAAACAATGTTAAGAACAGAATTCTGTGGATTCTAACGAGCATTCACTGTGCTGCAGGCCTCAGTTGGCATGTTTTATAGGAGTGGGGAGTGTCAGTTAACCTGGCCAGCCAGTGAAGAGGAAGTAAGTTTCAAGAGCCTCTCTTCTAACACAAATATAATGTTTATATGAACAGGCAAGTAAACAAAATAATATTTTGTGAACTTTGATATTCCTTACACAGGTGTGAGCATTAATTTTTGCGTGAGAGATGAGAAGAAGAATAGGACAGATGGACCTTTACAATGTTGTATTGGGAATTCAGCTGCTCAGAAGGATTCGTGCGCGATTACTGATGAAACTATGACCAGGTGTGCATGAGTTACTAGTACCATACATAAGGAGAGACCCTTGCCTACGACATCATGGAAGGACATGAAGAAGGAGTCCTTTGAGGGAACAGGTGAAAACCTACCAAAGCGTAAACAAGTTGAAACCAATAGGCTATCCCTCAAAAATGATTCACCCCAAGCAAAACATAAAAAGAACAAAAAGAAAAAGAGAGTACTTAAATGAAGATGTGAATGGATTCATGGAATACCTGAGACAGAGCTCACAGATGGTTCACAGTGGGGAGATTATAGCAACAGAAGTTCAGAAAGGAAAGAAATTGCAGTTGCTTTAAAGAAAGAGTTGATGGGAAGGAACACAATTAAAAAGATGAGCAGCAAAGAAAAATGCAATGGTATGTTTCCATTGCAGAACCTGGTCATGGAGTTGCAGATTGCCCAGCCACCCTTGAAAACCAAGATATGGGCCCTGGAATGTGTTAGCGGGTTGGGTCCACAGAGCATGAAATAACCAAGTATAAGGCTAAAGTAGATCCAGCGCTTGGTGAATTTCCTTTTGCAAAATGTTTTGTTTGTGGGGAAATGGGACACCTGTCTACATCTTGTCCCGATAATCCAAAGGACTCTATGCTGATGGTGGTGGTTGCAAACGTTGTGGCTCTGTGGAACGTTTTCAGAAAGATTGCCCTGAAACTTAGAATTCAGATTGAATGGTCACAGTTGGTTGCTGGCAAAAGGAATGAGTACAGAGTACAAAGAAACTTTGGATGCACCTAAATCACAGAGATCCAAAACAAAGATACTTAAAATTGTTAATTTTTGATAATGACTAATGCCATTGTTAGTTATCATGTCATTTTACTTTCTATTAGAGCTAGGCTCCCTTGGAGCCAAGCCTCTATTATAGATGTCAGTACAGTCTGGGGGTGGGCAAAAACAGTTTTCTGCATTCTGTCCATCAAAGAGTACTTCTACCGCTGTTTGGAGAAATTCACTGAAGAAAAAAGAATGAGATGATTAAATTGGATTCTCTAAAAGAACGCATTTTTAACAGACAGAGCTTAGACATATCTAAGTGGTTATATACTAGATTGTAACGATCATCTTTTTTAAAGGCAAAATTATGCATAAATGGAAACCACCCCTAACAAAGGGTACTGCATATTTTTAGAAATGAATTTTTGGTTATATTGTTTTCTTGGTGAAAAGTACCAATGTATTATTATAGTAGAAATTTATTTATAAGTTACCACAAAGTCTGTATTTTTAAAATATTGACTAAAAACACATTTATTATTTGCTTATTTTTCTGAAAAAAAATAAAAGACACACTATATTCGGCGTAATTTCATTCTTGACCTAGTTTCAAAGCCTATAAAAAATATGCTGGTTATCACATGCAGGATATATCAAATTTTTATTTTAAAAAATCTCCCAGGATTCCTACTTGTTGACTTTTGAATATGACATTTATAATATTATTGGAAAGGGCATGAAGTTTTGAATTTACTTCTTATTAAAAATAAACTACAAATTATGAAAGTAAAAAACATGTCTAACATCTCTTTCAGCGCAGTTTTAGGCAGAGTAGGACTCTCATGAGGGGAGAAGACATTGTTTATTGCCACACTCCATGACTTGAGGTGGAAGCTGACAGATGCATTCTCCGGCTGTGGTGTGACAAGACGGATCAGGGGCTGAGCAGGTCTGGCCCACTTCGCCTGTTGCCTGACCTCAGCTGGCCTCAGAAATCCTTGGGAATTTGTGCCATCTCTCCGGTTGGACCATGTACTCGAAGGTGACTTGGCAGATGGGAATAACTCAGATAAATTTTTTGCCCTCATGTTCCATATGCTCAGTTGCAGTTACGCAGGTGAAAAGAGAGAAATTCTGAAAATCTTTATTTTGCAAGTGTCTGCATAAAGTTATCACTGTAGTAGCACGATCTTGAGGTGGAGTGGGGGCACCTCTGTGTTTTTGGCGATCAATAATTCTTCCTTGGAAATAATACTGCAAAGCAAATAAAAATTCTGATCCAAGCTTCCTTGACCTTTTTTTAAAATGGGATGGCAGATGTGATGGTCAGATTATAATTTAGACACTGGTTAGGCTACAGGTTTTTTTTTTTTTTTTCCTGTAGCAGAATTAATTCCAGATCAGGAGATATAAGTCCTTCCTTCTTTTCTTTGAATAACAAGATCAACAAATATTTATTGGCCCGATTTTGAAGAGACCATTATGAATACTAGCTTAGCTAATACATTCATGTGAACAAGTTAAGAATATACTGCTGGTTGCTTTCCAATGCATAGCATAATTTCCCCATAAGGAAGTCCTTTAAGGAACGATGATTCATACCAGCAGTTTGTCAACCCTCCTTCCCCTACCCCTCCCGTTCTTTTCTTTCTCTTTTCTTTTCCTTCCTTACCTTCGCTTTTCCACTCTTCTCTCTAGGTACTTCCAGAGCACCTCGTTTCAGATAGTGGGTGGTCATAGAACCTGTGCAGTCAATTTTAAAATTTGGACACCTTGAACTAGTAGATCAGAAAGGTTTTCCATCTTCAAACATCAGAATCACCTGTGGTGGTGGCATCATATAATTTGAGTTCTGCTGGGGTAGCTCAGAGCATTGGCATTCCATACTGTCCTTCCAGACTGGTGATCAGATATGTAACAACAGTAATGACTGACATTTGCCTACTGCTTGATAAAGCACATCTACATGCCCTAATCTTATTTCATACACACAGAGACTTTGTGTTTGGGTGATATCATTATCTCTATTTTACAGAGATATTAAGGTTGCTTAGTATCATATTTCCACTAAATCATAATGCTGGGGCCAGAACCCAGGTCTCTTGACTTTAATTCTTCTATCCTTTTCAGAAAAGAATGTGCTTAATGCTAATGGAATAATAATCACTGAAAAAAAGCATCCAGAGCCACATGTGAGAAGATGTCATTGAAGAAACAGACCTCTCCTTAGGAAAGAATTCCCCAAAGAGGCTTACAATAATACATTTCACAAATGCATACCATTAAGGTAGACATGGGACTTACAGATGCTCATAACAGCTAGGATTTTTTGGTGGGTAGCAACTGGGTTACATGCATCTCAGTTTTTGCTTGGTAGCTGATAATTGTCTTGAATAGTTAGGAGCTGGTAATGCATCTGTAGTAAGAAACAATTATTAACTTTAATTATTAAAATTTTTTTTTGAGACAGGGTCTTACTCTGTTATCCAGGCTAGAGTGCAGTGGTGTCATCATAGCTCACTGCAACCTCAAACTCCTGAGCTCAAGCAATCCTCCTGCCTCAGTCTCCTGAGTAGCTGGGACTATAGGTGCACACTACTGTGACTGACTAATTTTCCTATTTTTTTTTGTAAAGATGGGGGTCTTGCTCTTGCTCAGACTGGTCTTGAACTCTTGGCCTCAAGCAATTCCCTGCCTTGGCCTCCAAAAATGCTAGGATTACAAGCATAAGCCACGGTGCCTAGCCAATTAACTTTAATTTAATATACCAGTATTAAGTCAGAAAACAACAGTTTATAAGATGTTGCAGAAAACATTGTGTACTGGTGAACTCAAGGTAAGGAGAGTTGATTTGCTGAAGGGTAACTGGTATTATCAAGGACAAGGGTATCTTTTTTCATTCTACAAATTTACACAATTTCTTATTCTTAGATTTTGCAGGGGGATGAAACTCACGGCATATATTTGGGATGTACAACATGTTGAGTGCAAAGTATACTACATTATATTCATAGAACCTTCCATATGGTTTGCTTCTAGAAAGATTGTAAGATTTTCAGCATGAATTCTCGGACTAATTCTGGCTGATATAAAATTCTTTCACATGTCTGAGGTAATCATTTCAAGCACATGGTCTTATGTGGAGTCTGTATTCATATGTTTACTCAAGAGCAGATTTATGCTATCTGCTGCTGTATGTGTTGTTTTTTTTAAACTCACAACACTGTCTTCATGACAGGAGTAGCAGGAAATAGAAAGAGGACAAATTGGCCTTCAAGAACAGGTCATTAGCTGAAAAAATTACTTTGGGAAAACCTGATCTTAAGTTATTGCAGAATAAATCTAAAGCAAATCAAAAGGAGAAACATAATAACAAGAAAGGTGATAATAATAGAAACTAACCCCAGGAAAACCCATTCTTAAATTATTTCAGAATAAATCTAGGAAAACTAAAAAGAAGAAAATTAATAATAATAGGAAAAATATTAAATGGAGCCCCACCGAGCAATCAGAAGATCCTCCTTTCCAGTAGCTGTCAGCGTCTCAGCTGCTAGAGATACCTCCCTCTTCCATTTTCTGCCATCAGTGCTACTTTAGTTGCCACTTCAGAACCCAGAACATCTCTTCATCACAACCCCCAATCCTCAAGCCCCTTCTGTGCTTAACCTGTGGCTCTGCACTGAAGCACAGAGCTCTTTTTTGTTCCTTTTGTTATAAAGGTGTTTACGTGCACAACAGCGACGTCTACACCAACGATAACCATCATCTTTGTTGGGCATTTGCTATGTCCTGGTACCAGGCCCTTTATATCTGTCATCTCATTTATTCAGTGGGCTAGGTATTGTTATTCACTAGAATGAAACTGTTTTCAGGGATCAAAGCTCTTTGAATTGTTACTGGCTTTGAGCAGTGCTGATCCCATCGTGGTATTCCTCCAAAAGTTAATCTTGGGGCCAGCTCTCACCACCTTAATGGAAGGAGTTTAGTATTTAGTATTTAGGATTCAATGGGACATTGTGCCATAGAAAAGAGATTGCATTTTGATACTTAATCTTGATACTTTAGGCTCCTTTAATATAGGTGATTTCCTTTTTTTTCATCAAAGCCTGGCGCTTAGAAATATTCCAACTCAGGGTGCTTTTATTTCTTAATTTATTCTGGTTGCTTTCATATTTATTAAGGTGTCCATTATGCACAACATGGAAAATTTGAAGTAAAAAATATCCAGCCATATATTTCATTAAGGTCTTGATTAATGTATATTAAAAGGTATAATAGTTTAAATTTATTTTATTTCACACTAGAGATCTAGTATATGTTCTTCTTATAATGAATAGAAATAATAAGCCCTCTTGTTTGCCTCTTCTGTCTTTTTAGGCTTCAGACAATTTAAGTAGTGAGTTAGTTAATATCAACAAACCTGCTGTGGACCAATTAGATCAATAAGACCTTTTTAATAAAATTCTTAGAAGTTTGGCATTTTAGAAGATTTTTACTCTCATATTCAAAACTAGATTTTTTTTTAAAAAGTAGAAACATAATTAGGCCATTCTGGAACCTGTTAAGTACAGGTTAAATGTCAGTCAAAATAGCACTACTGAAAGGGAAATCAATGAAAATATGTTGTTTCTCCCTGAAAGTCATAGATGTGATTTTTGAAAACCTGCTATGTGGGTTATTCTGGAAGAAAAAAAAAAAAAAAAAAAAACCAAAAAACAAGCTGGTGACTAAGTGAGAGGTATATTAAGAGTTTCCCACACATTATTTAACACACAATCCAGCAATTCTTATTAGTAATAAGGAGAAACAGAAGACTAATGAAAAGAAGGAAAAAGAGCTGCCAGGTTGAACTCACCACAACTGCATCTCACGGGGGAAATGCACATCAGTGCATGGTGCATCAGTAATTTAAATGTATCAGAATTACCCAAGAGAAGCAAGAACTAAATCTGAATTCAAACCATTGCTTTGAAGGCTGGGATGACAAACCATGTTGCCCTTGCTGGCAAGAAAATCCTCCCATTTTCTCAGTTTACACAGTTGATCCCACCATGAGTCATAGATTGTCATATGCTCTCTACATATAAAAAGTATTTTAAGAATGTCAGATGACTGCTCTCTTTCAGATTTCCACTTCTCCTTTCAAATGTCCATGATTGCTTGTGAATAGTGATGAGGACTCAGAAACCAAATTATTAAACCCATAAAAATGCTTGGATACCAGTGGCACAATCTCATAGGCATTTATTTACTAAGATAACTTAAGAAAAAAATTCTAATCTTTAGGTGAGTATATTTCTGATTTTTATTCATTTCATTCCTGCTATACAGCCAACAAATATACCAAGTTCTGTTTAATATAGCCCTGACAAATTTTCCTTGTCTCCGACAGACAAGAGTTCTAGGTCTTGGTGATGGGCTTTTGATGAATAGTACAACAATGCAACAATTGGTAACTCAAGTTTGTGCTCCACAAAACAAACAAACAAATAAAAAGCTTATCAATGTTTTAATCACAGTTTAAGAGAACAATATATTTTTATTTTGGAGACAAGCTAGCACTCAGGAAATACTAATCATGATTTATAAGAAAACTTAACTTTGTTGGATCAAAGAGATATTGGAAATTCTTCAGACAATTACAAATGCTATATATTTTCACATTCCCACCCTTTGAACTGTCTTAAAGAAATAAAATAAAAAGAAATGTAATTTATACATGGCATAAAGCACTCTCATATCTTCTGACATTCTTCCTTGGGCAGACGTTCCAATGACTGTTTTATAAATTCTTAATGTAGGGGAAATTTTTGCTTTAATGGAAAACTATGCATTTTTCAGAGTACACCTTTCCAGGTTTTTGGATTCTGATTTTACGGGACTCTGCTCCTTTCATGGCCTTTGAGCTATTTTACAACTCTTTTAGTTGTAGATAACTGATACCAATTCAAAATTATTCTTGTTTATAGATGTGGGAATAAATTGTCTAGTGGAGGTTCAACTGAGCTTCCCTCCCACACTGTGAAAGAAGCCAGTTTTGCCTCTATTTGCAAATTCATTTCAGTATTTATGATCTTAAAATGTTTTTATTCTTTGGATAGCCCTTTGAACTGGTTGTAACATCGTACTGGTTTCCTCATTAATAATGACAAATAAAAAAATGAGTTAAATAAAATGTTTAGCGTGTGTTTATTTTCTATATGTATGAACATCATGATCTTACTTTTATTTGTTTGGAAAATTATTCTCTAATAACAACAATATGAAGAAAAAGTCGTTTTTAAGTGGAACGTTTTGAAATTAGGTGTCTATACTCTCTGATCTCACAGATGGTTACTAGTCTTTTCTTTTTCATTTTTCTGTGCTGTAATTTTACTCTTCTCACTTTTACTCAGCTTCTGTTCATTTTTTAACCCCAGATAAACTATTTGATGAGTGGCAAATCCATGCAACAATTAGCAGTTTAAATCTGTGCTCCACAAAGTTAAAACAAACAAACAAACCAGACTATCAATACTTTAATCACCATTTAAAAACTGATATATTTTTATTTGGGCAACAATTTAGCACTCAAGGAATACTACTGATGATTATAAGAGAACTTATCTTGGAGATGTGGAAAACCTTTAGACAATTATAAGTAGTGTGTATTTTCACACAACTCCCTTTTGCAAGTTAATGTTTTTATTGAGACTATCCATAGGAACCATTACACTGTAGTCAAAGGAAAATTTCACAACATCCAATAAATGAAAACAGATTTTTATACTTACCGTGCCCCACCAGAGAGCATCTGCATATGTAGAAAACTCTTTATTGGCATCCTTTTCCACCAGATAGACAAGGAAAGATGAAAAAATAAGAACCAAAAATCCTATGTACCAAGCTGTGATTAATTCCTAGATGTAAAAAGAATGAAAGATTTTTAGAGGTGAAAGATTTTTGAAAAAGGAAAAAAGAAATCTGCATAATTTCATTCACTTTGCTACGTCCTGGATATTTACAATGGCTTTTAAATAATCCATTACATACCATACCCCAAAATTACTTTAACCCATTTCTGAAATGGCTAACTTTGTTTGTGATAGGTTTATTAAATATTACAGCAATCAGTGAAAAAGTTTCAAAATTTTGTTCCAAAACCTAGAGAGCAAATCTTACCTTGCTGTGAGCATAAACCACTGAACCCAGTAATTTCCAAGTGCCTCCCCTTCGGTCCATGCGCACCATACGGAGGATCTGTAGGAAACGGAGACTTCTGAGTGCAGACGTGGCAAAAATATTACCCTGAGTTTTTGCAGAAACAACTGCTATTGAAGCAATAAGAACAATGGTATCTGAAAGAAACAGGTTGAAACAGCCATAAGTAGCATGACTGGGACCTTTTATTTCTCAAAACAATATTTCCGAAAGTTTCACTTGGCGCTTTATTCAAGATCAAATAAACAGATCTTGCACCCTAGCCTCACCTGGTGCCACTTGGGCTCTGCGATGACTGGAGAGTGGAAAGGCAGAGAATGGAACTTATCTATTCCTAGATCTGACCCCTTGGCAACTGTGTGCTTTACCTAAGCAATTTTGAACCACATGCTATTTAGTCTTCAACAGATTGGACAATGGCTTTCTGAAACCTCAGAGTTACAAAGAGCCTTAGGGCTGTGAGGTAGCCTTTCACAACATCTGTAGTGTCATTAGCATTCTTATTGGCAGAAAGGAGCTCCTGCCTCAGCCCCCGACGACAAGGCTTCTCTTTGATGTGACCAGGGAATCATAGCCTGTCCAGTCGTGAAAGTGCCTCTAGGAATGATTATGCCTCTTGTTCTCTTGCCAAAGAAGTTTTTTCTCCTTTATGCCAAAAATTCCCTAATGTGTAGTGTACAACTGCACATACTGTTCAACAAAGGCCTCAACTAAGCTGAATATGCTTTCTGTATAGAGTAGTCTTTATACCTGGCCCATCAATTATGTGTTAAGTTTGGTGCACACATTAAGTAATATTATATTTGTTACAACAGAGTATGCAATTGTAAGCACTGTGCATTGCATGGGAATGGATATTTAATGTTTGACATATTGACGTTTGGTTTAAAAAATATCTTCCTTTTTGTAAGCAGAAAAGAGAAAAAGAGCAGCTAATAAAACCACTGAAAAGATAAAAGAGGACTTAATCACTCCAAGAGTCAATATCTGAGTGATGGAAAGAGGCATTGAATTGGGAGAAGTGACGTGGGGATGAATGGCCTCCTGTGGCAATTTTAATAAAAGTTAGCTTGACTTAAATACCCTCAAATACAATTTCCTTCCTCCTCCAAGTGGATTGTGCATGACTGGACTTCCACACTCCAAAGAGGAGTTCCACTTGAAGGGTGTTGCATTTGTAATGTTTCTGTTATCCTCAGGATTAACTGTAGTATGAATGTGTATTCTTCATTCAGCTCATCCTTCTCCCTGTGCTCAGAAAGGTCTGGTCTCCAGGTGTGGACTGAGATCTTCTGAGTCACTCTGCTGATGCTCCTTTATGGGTCAGTGCTTAGGGAGAGAAGGATCAGTGGTTGGCAGTGAAGGGTCAGCTGCAGGACTTTTCCCAATCAGATCTAAACATTATGTGGTGCGTAGGTGCCCCAAGAGCCACAACTGCATCCTTGAGTTACTACTGTTGGCAACTCTTAGAAAAGAAAAAGAACTAAAATGTTGACACAGACACCGAAGACATATTTAAGTGCATAAAAGCCAGGTGCAAAACAGTATGTACAATGTGATCTTATTTAAATTAAAATATATATTAATATATGAGAAGGGAAAATGTGAGAATATACACTGAGTATTGTCATTAATTATCTCTCGAGGTAGTAAGTTTGGGTGGATATGTGGATAAAGAAGCTTTTCACTTTCTAAACTATTAATTTCTGTAATGTTGGACTTTTATTTTGTTTTATTTCATTTAATTTTTTTTGAGACAGAGTCTTGCTCTGTTGCCCGGGCTAGAGTGCCGTGGCGTCAGCCTAGATCACAACAACCTCAAACTCCTGGGCTCAAGTAATCCTCCTGCCTCAGCCTCCCAAGTAGCTGGGACTAAGGCATGCGCCACCACGCCGGGCTAATTTTTTCTATATATTTTTAGTTGGCCAGCTAATTTCTCTCTATTTTTCAGTAGAGACAGAGTCTCGCTGTTGCTCAGGCTGATCTCAAACTCCTGAGCTCAAATGATCCTCCTGCCTCGGTCTCCCAGAGTGCTAGGATTACAGGTGTCAGCCACCACGCCCGGCCGAAATTTTATAACAATGAGTATGTCTTTTCAATCAGGAAAAAAAAACTTTTGTAAAAAGAGTTACGTGCAAACACATCTCTTGTTTTTCATTATTTGAGGGGATTTACTCCTGAAACTAGTGGTTTACAGACAAAGAGACATTACTTATGTGGCCTTGCTGGACATACATTTACTTTTATTTCATTGGAATCCTATCTTTTCCTAAGTGTAGAAAGGAAAGTAAAAGACATAATATTTGAAATAGTAGAAATAAGTAAATGGTAAATAAGTAGAGGTGCAGAAAATACAACACTTAAAACTTACTATGTGCCCGGCATTTTCTTTAGTTTAAGTTTTTTATAAACATTTAATCCTTATAACAACCTTATGCGTTAGTTGTTCTACAGATCCCATTTTACAGATGAATAGAGGCACAAAAAGCATATATTGTATTAATTTTAAAAAAATCAGCTATTGATTTGTTCTACTACAGCACAGAAAGTATGCTATGAAGTTAGTTCACTAGAGGAAACCTAAAGAAAGTAAAAAGAACACTGGCGATTTGAGACAATTTCAAAAATTATGCACACAGTGAATGATAATCTCAATGTTTGAAGTTTCAAAATATGCAAAGGCAACCACAGGTTTGATTTAATACCCTCATTGTAATTCAGATCAGATGAGAAAGTCAGAGTTCAGTAAAATGAAATCATAGATGAGCAGCCAAATGGCAAACAGGGAATGTAGTCACAGAAATGTTTCTGGTTGGGTACAGTCATCCACTGGAATTTTGCTGTCAGTACTACCTGGAATATTTTCTAGGCTAATATTTTAGAAGTTCTGGGTAATCTTTACTTTTATTTTTATTCATGTATTTATTATTTTTGTGGTCCATTACTTTATAGAACGGAGGTTCCACAGTGTTGGATCATTGTTTTGTCCACTAATGTATCCCAAGTACCTAGAACAGTGCCTGAAGTGTGGCAGACATGCAATAAATATTTATAGAATGAACTTAGATTAAAAACACTTAAAAGTAGCTTGAGCTTTGTTCTCTTACCACATCAGTGGCTTAATAACTGGGATATCAACCTAAAATACTCTTAAGTTTATCAAAGGATTACTTCAATGTTTACTGAATTCTACTACACCATAATAGTTAAGCTGTCATCTATTAAAATTTATAAAAATTAAATCTCCCTAAGATTACTGGGAGAGTAGTTTAATCTGTGCAATTAGTTAATTGTCTAAAATATTTTTTGAAACAAAACTAAACTGTGTTTAGTGAAGATACCACATTTTAGTATAAGGTAGAAACTACAGATAGCCCTTGAAGCTCATTGGCTTTGGGTTCATTTGTTTATCCATTCATATATTAAGCAGTTAATTGAGCGTCAAGCATTATATTAGACACTTGTACTAAAAAGGAGTATTAATTCATCCATTTGACCACCCATCCTTCACAAATATTTATCAAGTCCCTACTGTGTATTAGGCACTGTGCTAAATGTTTTATGCACATTAGTGGTTCTGCATGGGGACAATTTTGACGTCTAGGGGATACTTGGCAATGTCTGGAGACATTTTTGGTTGTCATAATTGGGGAGGGAGTTGCTACTGGCATCTGTGGCAGGGGCCAGACTTGCTGCTAAACATCCTGCAATACCCAGGACAGGCCCCAGAACAAAGAATGACCCAGCCCTGAATGTAACAGTGCCAAGGTTGAGCAAGCCTCATGTACATTATTTAATCCTTCAACAACCCTATGTAGTAGGTAGTATTATAACCATCTCCTTCTTAAAGATAAGGAAATTGAGACTTGTAGTGGTCAAATGACCAAGGCCCAACATTCATAAATGGTCGAGCTGTGACTCCAAAGCTGTGTCCTTAAGAGTTATAGTGTACCACTCCTTGGATAAAAAAAAAAAAAATCCAGGGTGGGATGGGGGTGGGGGAGGAAGAGAAAGAGGGAAGCTGTGAAAGCAGGTGGATAACAAATCAGGAATAAATTGTTATCACATAAAGCATTCAGGGAGGAGAGAAGTGCAGGGAGGATAAAGCAGAAATAAGATGATGCTAAAAAACAGATGGTACTTTTATGGATACATCAAGAGGAAATGGGGCTAGAGAAAGAAATAGAACTGTTAATAAACAAGGAGGAGCTCTAAATTGCATGAAAAAAAAAAAGCATGTAATCCTGAGCTCTTAAAAATCTACATCTCCCAAAGGAAACAGATATGAACAAATTGGGAAGTAGTGAAGAAAGAGTTATTGATTAGAAGCAGCCCAGTAGAAATGTGAAATATAGATTTACAAAGTATTAGGAAGTAGGTTCACAAACTTACTGACTCACTTAGAATGATTTATTCTTGAGATTTGAGGTGACTGCAAAGACTTGAACAAAATAAATACTGTAATGATATATAAGACACCTAGGGACTGTGAAAGAACTTATCAGATGCCACAGGAACTTCGCTTGAGTATTATTTAGGCAGCAAAATCAATATGAATTGATCACCATGGACCCTGTCTAAAAGGTATGAGTCACAGAAGTACCAAAAGCCCTCATTACAAGGTGGATTCACATCCAATGGTATGCTATCATGAATGCCAGGATTGGGTTAAAGCAAGGCCAAGTATACCTCTGAACTTGACTGGCTGTGTTTTGTTGCCACAATCACAGTACACAATGCATCTATTAGAAGGTATAACTTGGCTCAATTTAAAATCACAATGGGAAGAACTAAATCACGTAGATCAAACAAACCATGGTTGAACACTTTTAAATTAGTCGTTGTAAAGACAGATACATCTCTAGAGGCAGACCACAAAGAGGATACATCTTGAGCCCTAGAAACTGTAGACTTCAGGCTTTTAAAGTTTTTGCAAATTCTAAGTTATTCTACAGTCTCAGAAAGTTTTCCCTAATAACTAACATACATTTCCCTCTTGCCCTTTATTTATTTATTTTAAATTATTATGTTTTTTACTTAAAAATTTTTTTTTTTAGAGAACTGGTCTCACTATGTTGCCCGGGCTGGAGTGCGGTGGCTATTCACAGGTGCGCTCCCACTGCTGATCAGCACGGGAGTTCTGACCTGCTCCGTTCCCCACCTGGGCCAGTTCACCCCTCCTTAGGCAACCTGGTGGTCCCCTGCTCCTGGGAGGCCCTCTTGCCCTTTAAACTCACTTTACCTTGTTCTTTCTGGGAAAATCAGAAGTGCAATAAATACAATGTTCCTAATGATTATATTATCCTCTCCCACCATCTTTTTTGTTCCAATTCCTTGAACTATTTTTAGTGGCCTCACTATAAACTAAACTTGGAATAATTTTAATGAAATACATGGTTTAAAGTTATAAAAGCAGTAGTTGTTATAAAATACCAAAACAATACAAATATGTTTAAAGTAGGAAGGTAATTTATTTAATTAGCCAATTACCTATTAATGAATTTTTAGGTTACCTTTAGTTTTGCTATTAAAATGATGCTGAAATGGACAGCCTTGTACATCTATTTTTATAGGTATTCTTTTAAAGGATAAATTCCCACAGACTGGATTGCTGGCACATTTCAATTTGTGATAGATATCAAAATGTCCTCAAAATGATGGTACCAATCCTCACTGACAATATGAAAATACTTATTTCTCTCCTTCTCCTTGCTAATAAAAAGAAATGCTAATAATAATAATAGTAACAGCTAATATTTACTGTTCACTATGTGATAGACACTTTTCTAAGCATTTTCATGTACAAGCTAAGATATTACAAATCTTTAATCTTTGCCAGTACAAGGCAAAACCACCTCTTTTTAAAAAATACACTCCTGGATTGATTTCATGTCATTTATGAGTCATAAAAGTAAAATTGTCTAGAATGACTTTGTCTATCCAAAGATTATAAAAATGTTTTTCTACATTTTATTTTAGTGTATTTATGTGCTTATTTAGTTAATGAATTTACTTTTCCTATTCAGAATGGTCTTCGTGGCAAAGGTAGCCATGTCCACCTTTCCACCACATGTATGTGCTTGTCTTCTGAGGTACAGTGTTATCCTTGGAAGGTGACTGCCCATCTGGGGGCCTTATTTCCCGGATCCCCTTGCTTCTGGGTGAGGTGAGATGACTAATTCTAGCTAGTGGAAGGTGAGTGGAAATGTATGTCCCTTCCAGGCTGAGGGGGAGCACATGTGTTTTATCACTTTCTCTTTTCCAATCTGTCAACTGTATGTTGGTCCTAACAATGCCCTTAGAATGCTGAAGATGGCAGTGCCTTTGTTAGCATGGGCTCCTGCATGACTGCACAGGGAGGGGCTTTTACCACACACCCCATCCCCAACAAGGAGCATCTTCATTGGACTATCACACAAGCAAGAAATAAACTTCTATTTTGGTAAGTTACTGGAATTTGGAGATGTGTATGTTATAATAATAGCATTACTCTAACTTATACAATCTTTAACTTTTATGGAATTTATGTTTGTCTCTGTGGTGAAGTAGAGAACTAATCTCACTCTTTATGCCATATGATAGTCCGTTTTTCCAGTACCATCTAAATAAAAAGTCTGTCCTTTTCAAATGTCTCCATATATTTATTGAGAAACCTATTTTTGGATTCTATTCTGTTTTTTTTTTTTTTTTTTTTTGAGACACAGTCTTGCTCTGTTGCCGGGGCTAGAGTGCCACGGTGTCAGCCTCGCTCACAGCAGCCTCAAACTCCCGGGCTTAAGCGATCCTTCTGCCTCAGCCTCCCGAGTAGCTGGGACTACAGGCATGCACCACCATGCCCGGCTTAATTTTTTTCTATATATTTTTAGTTGTCCAGCTATTTTTTTTCTATTTTTAGTAGAGACAGGATCTCACGCTTGCTCAGGCAGGTCTTGAACTCCTGACCTTGAGTGATCCTCCCGCCTCGGCCTCCCAGAGTGCTAAGATTACAGTCATGAGCCACCACATCCCGCCTCTATTCCGTTTTATTGCCTATTCCTGAAGTAGTACGACACTACACATCTGAGAGGATAAGATTCCTTTGACATTATTCTTTTCCAAAAATATTAGCAAACCTACTGATTTTCCCACGTGAATTTCAGAATACATTTATCAAGTTAAAAAAATTCTCATACAGATTTTATATTAAACTTATAAGTTGACATCTTTTTCTTTATTGCCTCTCTCATCGCATTTCCATTTCATTGATTCTGCCTCCACAGTACCTCCCACATGTAATTTTCTCTTTCTGTTTATCCCGTCTCCTTCCTCAGTCAGGCCTATGGTACCTCCCTCTTGGCCGTCCCTATAACCTCTGACCTTGTCTTCACTCTCTTGTCTTTTCTTTTTCTAAAAATGACCAATAAAATTTAAAAAGTTCTTTATAATTTCTAGTTTGGAAATTTAAAATAGCAGTAAGTTACCATTTCATTCTGTCAAACTGACAGTTTAAACCAGGGGCAGGGAACCTGCATCCTTAAGGCCACATGTGGCCTTCGAGGTCCTTAGTGTGGCCTTTTGACTGAATCCAAATTTTACAGAGCAGATCCTTTTATTTTTATTAATACATTTTTTCATCTTTTATATTTTTATTTTTAAAATACCAAAGAATAAAATAAGTTTCAATGAAATTATATTCCCAGACTGACTAGCACATTTAGAACATTAGTAAGCCATAAGGGCTAAATTGATGGCTTCTATGCTCATGACTTAGTTTTAACTTCCCCTGACTGACTGGCACCACTGCCACATGAGGGTGGCTGGCAAGAGTTTATGGGGGTCAAGTACACCAGTCTGTTATCAGCTTTTGACAGTGGTGCACTGTGTTTCTGTTTGAAGTAGAATTTGTGAAGAGTTGCACAGTTTGACAATATTTTTTAATTCTGTCTGCTTAACAGCCTATCACGTCAAAGAAGACCAAGAGAACGATGAAGGAAGAAAACAGATTTTTTAATGAGGATTGGGAACTGCAATATTATCTTATTTCTGCTAAAGATTTGCTTGCTCTGTGATACTGCAATATCAACATTAAAGAAATTCAGTGCGCATCAGAGCTTGTATTGCAGAAATTAAAAGATGAAAAGCAAAAGCAAAGGCAATTCTTTCAAGCAACAATATGACCTGGAAATAATGCCACTGAAGCAACTCATAAAGTAACTTACATACTTGGGAAAAAGGGAAGCCACTAAGTGATGTAAAAGTTGTGAAAGAATGAATTGTCGAAGTTGTAGGATGCTTAGACTCCAATACTGTTTCAAAGTACAAACAAGTTCTCCTTGAAAGAGGAGAACCGTAACTGATGGGCAGCTTGAATTAGTCTCCACTTAACAAAACAACTTCATGCAATAATTCAAAATGAAAATATGTATTATTCAATTGCTTTGGATGAATCAGCTGATGCTACTGACTGAGCACAGGTTTTATACTTCATTCGGGTCATAACAGAAGATTTTCTTTGCTATGAAGAGTTACTCACTTTGGGCACTCTTGCCAACAGAACATGGGGAATAGGTATCTTCAACAACTTTCAAGATAAATGTCATGAAGTTGGACCAAATTTGGTAAATTCAGTGAGTGTATATACAGATGGTGCACCTTCCATGACAGGAAAACATAAAGGGTTTATTGTACAGATAAAAAAAGTATTAACAGATCCAGATGATCTCATTTCTTTTCATTGTATCTTGCATCAGTGAAATCTCTGTGCTAAAGGTACTATTTTAAGTGATACTTTGCAACAAGTTATAATAGGTATTGTTAACTACATTCCTGCAAATGCAACATGGCAACATCAATTTCATAACATGCTAAAGTTGAATAATAGGTATTCAGTGTGGATTTGCCTTATTATTCTAAAGTGCATTGGCTATCGCAGGGACAGGTGTTAGTCAAAATTTTATGTCTGTGAGAACAGAGAGTTAAATTTTATGAATAACAGAATCAGCAACGTGAAGTATTGGGAGATTTCTATGGGAATGCAGCATTTCTGTGTGATATCATGTTAAATCAAAACGACCTGAATATTTCTTTGCAAGGTAAAACTAAGTCTATATATGATATGTGGCAAAAAACTCAAGCATTTGGAAAAAAGCTATCTTTTTTCAAAACACTTCTTCTTCAAAAGGAAATTTCAGATGAACACTTTCCCCAGTTAGCAAAGGTCATTGATGAGCAGGATGATATATGTGAATCATCTGAAGAATATGCAGCTGTTATGGACCTATTAATTGGAGAATAAAATGAAGCGTTCACTGACTTTGAGCATCATGACATCACACTGAAATTATTATAGCATTTCAGTCTCCTAGTTGTTATCACCAAGGCACCTAAAGAACTATAGATTGAATTGATTGAGCTTTCAGTAGATGACATTTTAAAGCTATTGTTTGATGCTAAGAAAGATCCAACTGAAATATGGAAAAATGCAGTAAGGATACCCATGCCTTCACAACGTGCCCGAAAAATGCTTTCTTGCTTTTCAGCCACTTATTGCTGCAAATCTACATTCTCCTATCTAACCCAAATCAAGATGTCTTAAGGTCACAAATGACTGATACCCATCTGGAGAATCAACTGAAACCTCAGACCTCCCTGTTGCAACTAAATATTCAAGTGCTTTCCAACAAAAAGCAGACACAACAAAGTCATTAGAAGATCAGTTAACTTTAAAATGAACAAATAGCCCTAATTTTTTGAAGTTATTAAGTATATAGTAGTTAGAATTTTACAAAATAATATACATTTTTAAGTATATCTAATTAAAGTTTCTTGAATTTGATTACAGCTAAATTAACAGGGCCTTCCAACATGAAAAGGTTCCCCACTCCTGGTATAAACAAATGAATTCTCAATACTGGCAATGAGGAGAAGAAAATGTTCTTTCAAGATTTTATGTAAGTGTAAAGTGGTATAATTTTTGTGGGGGAGAGCAATTGGCATTGTCTGCCAAAACTATCAACAATGTGAATACCTATTATTTTAGCAATTTTAATTCCAGGAATTTATCCTAGTGAGAATATTATAGATGTCAACAAAAGTTTGCATCAGCATGTTTATTACACTCTTATTAGTAACATGAAAAGTTGGAAGCAATCCAGATTTCTAATAAAAATGGATTAATCAAAACTAACATGGTACATCCCTTTAGAGCATGGGCTGTGGAACTCATGTGCCTGAGTTTCAACCCTGGCTCTGCTTCTTATTAGCTGGGTTACCTGGGTTAAGTTACTGAACTTCTCTGTGCCTCAATTTCTTTATCTGTAAAATGAGGATAGTAATAGTACCTATGCCACAGAGTTGTGAGAATTAAGTTAACATGTGAAACATCTCATTACAGTGCTAAATCATAATACATTTTAGCTAATTTATTACTACTATTATTATTACCATGGATACTATGCAACCACAAAACATCATGTTTTAGAAGAATATTGATGAGATAAAATGTTCCCAATGCATTATATAAAGAATTTATTACATAGGATGATTCCAGTTTTGCCCCCAAAAGCATAATAATATATTCTTATAGTGTATATGAAAACAAATACTATAAGTACATATATACCTTTACGTTAATGGTGATTACATTGCATGTTAATGGTGGTGGGATTATGTGTAAAATTTAGTTTCTTTAAAAATATACTCATTTGTCCAAATGATCTACAATAAACATGTATTGCTTTTGTAATGAGAAAAAGGAGAATAAATATTTATTTAAAATAAAAATGATGTATGTCCAAGGTTAGCACATTGGCGAAGGTAATTTATTTAGTCAGTGGTGGGAAAAGAGAAGGGAAGTTGCCAACATTTATTGAGCACCTCTGATGTATGAGGCTACGAGGAGTGCTCAGGACACACATTCTCTTTCATCACTTCTCCGTAACAGCCCTCCAAGGAGGCACAGAGGTTATGAGTGTGAACTTCATGTGAGACAGTTCAGGGATTCCTAGTTTAATCCTTTCCTAGTTGTGTGACCTCAGGCCTATTAATCTTGCTGACTGGGAGTCCTCTCCTGTAAATAGCGGATAGAATGATTTTTTTCCCTACGTGGCTATTGTGAAGATTAAAAGAGATAATACATACAAAGCCCTTCGTCTGTCTTAGCGTGTCTGGTATCATGTCAACTCTCAACCTAAGAAAAGTTATTTTATAGATATACCTCTTCACCTTTTCTAGGTCAGTAAACTGATACGAAGAAAGTTCAAGAATGTTATCCAAGGTCATTTAGCTAACAAATGGAGCCAAGAACCAAACTCCTATCTGTCTGCTTCCAGAGCACTTACATTTCATTCCATGCTTCTCTTTTCGTAAATTTTATCTAGTGGAAAGACTAGTAAACAGGGAAATAGGCAGTCAACAAAGGCTTAAAGTGAAATTCCGAGAAGTAAAGTATTATTAAGAATGGGGAATATATATGGCACTTGCAAATGGATGATATTCAGGAAAACTTTGGCAAAAATCCTGTAATTAACAGATTTTTATATTTTATATTATCCCAATGGGACAGCAGACTGCCTTGTCTGTGTGGGACCATTTCTGCATGAATTTATAATTTTTTAGTGTCCCATGTATATCATGCCAGATGTTTTATTGCCAACAGAGTAGCAAGATAAAGAGGAATTAAAATTTTGTGGTTCCATTATACTTGCCCATGTATATAAAATTCTAACCTCTCAGGAGAAACAAAGATGTCAAGTGCAGAAGCATAAAGATCATTGAACTATGCCTGTTTTAACTATCAGTTCTGCCATTAACTTAACTTTGTCACCACTTATGACTTAGGGCCCTCGGGGAGGCACAGTGGTTATGAGTTTGCATACCTTTAAAAATGTGATGGATTGAACTGGAAAGTGTTAAGGATCCTAACCCCAAATCTCTGGAATTCTGAGTGGTACGTTCTTCACTTTGCATACTGGTTGAATGACAAAGCATCAGCAGGAGTGTTTTGGAAATGATTTTTCTCAAATTAAGTGTTAAGGCAATTCATTCATTCATTCATCAGTTCATTCATCAAACATTTTTTGTTGCCTGTCTGCCATGAGCCAAGCATGAGGGATAGAGAAGTGAATAAAACAGAACAGTTTTCTGCTCTCATGGAGCTTATGTTCTATCGAGGTAGGTTGATGTTAAACAAAGAAATAAGTACACAGTGTAACTAGGTAGTGACGAGGGCCCTGGAGAAATACAGCAGGATGAGAGGTGGAGTCACAGAGCAGTGAGCGGTTTTATCCGAGCTGGGATGTTACAGAAAGCGTCTTGGAGGAGATGATGTTTGAGCTGAGACCTAATTAAGTGAAGGCGTGGCCATGAGCGTATCTCAGGGGAGAAGGTAAAAACTGTGAAGACCTTGGGCGGAAGTGTGGTTGGCGCATTCAAGGGAGACAAGGAGTTGAGTCAGCTAGAGTGGAGTGAGGAAGGGGAGCGGGTTCTGGCCAGATCACTGAGGCCTTGGGAATAGCTTAAGACATCTTTCTGAATATGATAGCGGGCAGGGAAAGGTTTTGGGCAGAGTGCAAGATCAGATCTGTGTTTTATAAGATCATTTTGGTTGCCCTTGGGAAACAGATCAGAGGTGGGCTGGATGCCAGAGAGGAAGCTGGAAGGCCAGTTAAGAAGCTCCTGCCATGGCCTGGACAACAGGTGAGAGCAGGTCTACAAACAATGAAGTTAAAAGGGTTGGACGGGTGACACATTGTGAAGGTGGAGAGGCCACGCCTTGCTGCAGGAGTGATTGTGGAATGTGAGACAAACAAGGGAGTCTAAGGCTGCCTTCAGTGCTGTTGGTCTGAGTAAGTGGGTGAAGTGCTGTTTACTGAGATGAGGTAATACTGCTGGGGCTGTGTGAGTAACGAGCACTATTTGAGGGGCAAAACTGCCAGTTTAATTCTGGTCCTGTTATTTATTTTTTTAGAGATGGGGTCGGGCTTTGTGGCCCAGGCTGGAGGGCATTGGTGTGATCACAGCTCACTGCAGCCTCCAACTCCTGGACCCAAGTGATCCTTCTGCCTCAGCCTCCTGAGCAGCTGGGACTTCAGTAAGCCACTGTGCCCAAATTGGCTGTGTGAACTTTGAGATACCCAGTAGCCATCTGTAGACAGTGAGTGAGGCTGGAGTTCATGGGAGAGGTCAGCAATGCAGAGTCAGGCAATAGTTTTATTTCTTTTTTTTTTTTTTGTTATAGAACTAATGCCCTCAGATATCAGTAACCCACTGAAACAATTGCTTCAGAGTGTGATCACAAATGTTTAGTTTCAGATGTGTGTTACAGATTGAAGGATGCAAGAAGCTATGTTTCTGTATTTATAAAACAGGAAAGAAGCATTTGTCCCCTGAGAGTCATCATGAATTAGTAGGAAGCAAACACATCCAATTTAAGGTACACTATAGTATCTTGAGCAAATTACCTAGGTATAATTCCATCAGTCCTCAAAAATCAAAGGGATCAAAAGTTATGTGCAATTTTGGATGATTCAGAACATGGTTTAGGGCAATGACATGGCAGCTTTATATTATGGTCTTTTATGTAGAAAGTACGAGACACGTTTTAGAGGCAGGAATTTTGCACTTTGATACCCTCCGATGTTTAACATTTTCTTCTAGCACCTGTTTTCACACATACCAAATGACAAAACTGCAGTTTCAATTCCTAAACAGAGCCCCATACCAGTATTTTACTGCAGATCTAAAAAAAAGATTTGGATTCCCACGAAATAAATGATAAAAGTTGAAACTTCTACTGGAAATTCCCTGCTGTTCTATTAATATGATGAAATACAACGCGTGGATATCTCATTCAGGGTCATAACCTGAATGTTTGCACACCAACAGGCAAACAATGTCATTACAGGTTGAAATTTACAGAGTGAAAACATAATACCTAACTTTCAGTACTCCTGTTTTGCACTTATTTCAAGCAGCTGAATGATACTGACTCTCTGCATCTTGGCAGCCAGTTATGTTTGGTAGTGTTGGGATATTTTTCTTTGAGAAACTTGATACTTATTGTCAGATGACATGCAGGTTATGATTAATCATCATCTACTACTAAAAGTTTTTGAAAGGATATCTTCAGGAAGTTCTTTGAATAGACTGTGCTATTTGGATTTTGCAATGGAGATGCCACTTAAGCTCAAATGTCACTAAGCAAAGGACACCTATGGATGGAAATTCATTCCAGGTATTATCTGGGGAAATTGAAAATTACCTGGTTCACCTGGCTCTCTTAATCTTTTTCAAAACACAATTTCTTATTTTTGGAAATAAGAAATGGATACAGGTTAGGCACTTGGCTAATCCTGAGGGATAAACACTGGGGTGTGAAAATGGACTTTTCGTTTTGTGAAGAATGAAAAGATAGTGCTTTAAAGGAGTGAATTTGAGTAAATACAAGCCATAAATAAATACCTGACACTTATTATAATTTTGAAAATCCTACTTGCTGCCATGTGCAGATCTATTATATCTATCTGTCTATGTATCTATCTATATTTTTAGTGGAATTATTAACCAAATAGGTCACATTTAATTGTGCATCTAACTTCCATCTTTATAAAACCCTTGCCAATATTTGCTCTCATTGGTACTAGATAAAGGACAGTTTTTAGAACTTTCTAATTTCGTATTTGCTTTCTGTATTACTGTTTATGAACCCTACAAAGTGTGCTGCTGTTCTTATCTGTGCTTAAAAGGAAAGAAATACTGTCCCAGAGAGGCTTGTACAAGACAGTGCAATAAATTACTTCCAGAGACAGGATTAGAATTCATGGTAACTAACTTCTGAAGCTGGAGTTCAGACTGTGAAACACTTTGTCTTATAACAAATCCTAAAGCTATGAGGAAAAATCCTACTTTGGACTTTCTTTTCATTATCAATTCCTTTCCTACAGTCATGAACTTTTTAAATAAGACACGCTCTGTTTAAAGGGGAACAAAAACAAGGCTTATTGAAAACATGTGATGATACAGCCTAGGAACCCTTTATAAAGAAGCTGGAGACAGCCTAGTGGAGTTCAGTATCATTCAGAAGCTGGACATTTTCCCATTAACTAAATATGGAGAAGTATCAAGAAAACATAATTCAAAAACAGTTTCAGATGTGCACATTTTGACATTATGACTAGTAAATACTCCAGAAAACCACAGAAACTTGATAAGAGATGGGTTCTTAAGTCACACGATGGCAAATGTCCTAAGGATTAGCTACAGTACTTTGATCTTCAAATTCCAAGCACCGATTTGGAGTCTGTGGTAGGGGCTAAAATCAAATATTTAAAACATTTTGCAAAAGGCAGAAGTAAAAAAACTGAGTAAAAGGCAGTACGGGAGTGGACAAGGCTCCCGTAAAAAGCCTACAAGCACAAGCATGCAAAAATAGGCACATTATTAAAGAATATAATCACATTCACATGATCAAATTGAAGTACAGAGTTGAAGAAATTAGACAAAAAAGTAGCCAAAAATTATTCTTTTGAAAACTTATGATAACTGCGGTAAAAGGTGCTATTTTTTATCTTACGTATTTTGGATAATTGCCATATTTTTTTTCTTCATTTGCTCATGTTGAACATGTCATTTTTACATTGCGTGTGTAGGGGCTACAATGGCGGCAGGGGTGGCGGTGATGAAGTTCCCCATGGGAATGTTTACCAGCTTGCAATTTTTTGAATTTTATTTATTGAATAAATTTTATTTATTCAATACACATTCATTATGGCTAGAAACTTCTAGGATCTAAATATATAATAGCAAAGGGCATGGATGAGGCATGGATGGTGTAGACAATAGAGATGCCTTCTGTCCACACCAGGCTGAATAAACTATTTGCATAGAAGACACTGAATCTAGAAACCACAGTCATGGGTGATGAATGTTGTGATAGGAGAAATACAAAGAGCACAATTTCAGGGACAGTTAACTTCATTAAGGGGCCAGGGAAGCCCTCTCGGGAGAAATGTAGGTTAAGCCATAATTAACAACCAGTCTAAAACAAAGCTTCAAAACCCCCTCTAATTAGCTGAATATCCTTTGAGTACCATATACACCATTCCTGAAATTGTTTATTATATCTAAAAGTTCTAGACTCAAAAAACACCAGGATTGTTTCTTATCCCTTTCCTTCCCATTTTAAAATAAAATTTATTCTTATTTATAATACAGATTCTCAAATTCTAGGAATATAATATTGATGAAGATATTTCGAGAAAAAATAATCAACAAAAATATACAAACAGGTCTGAATAGATATTTTTTCTGATTGTATTTCTCTATTGTAGAACTGAACAGAGATCACGCTGAATGCATTTTAATGATTTAGTTTACTGCCACTAATAGTTATGAAGTATTGATTACATGCCAGGCACTAAGCTAAGCACTTCATATGCATCATCTCATTTTATCTTCTTAAACAATCACTTGAAAAGGTACAACTAAAATTCTAAGTTTAAAATTAAGGAGATTTAATTGATATCTTATGATATAGGAAAGAAATTAAAAGAAAAAATTAAGGAAGTATAGGGAGGACAAATTAAGGCAAATCACAAAACACCTTTTAGAATACGGCTTTACGAGAATTAAAAATGCTATTCTATGTTACTTCAGCCTAGAAGTGAGGGAATTCACATGAAAATCCTATGGTAGGTTATCTTTGGCATTGTCCCTCTTTGCAATGACAAAAGTGCCTAGAGCGTGAGATTCTGCACAACTGTACATCATACGAACCAATCAACCCACCCCAACATTGCCATGCAAAAATAATGATAATAGTCAATATTCAAACTGTGCTTACTCTGTGCCAGGTAATAGTTCTTTTTATTTAGTTTTGAATAGTTAATACATTGAGATGGTCTAAACAGCAAAATGATATAAAGAGGTAATTGATGAGAAATCTTGCTTTTACCTCTGCTTCCATTCATTTTGTCCCCAATCACTATCTTTGGGTAAACTTATTGTTCTTTTCTCACTTTTTAATCCTTCCAATTTTTAAAATATAAATATAAGCTATATGAATATATATCCTTTCTTACACAAAAAGTAGTAAAGGTGTGTGGTAAAATTGCGGATTTTTACCAATCTGATAAGTGAGAAAATGTTATCATTTGCATTTCTTTTTTATGAGTGAGACTGAGTATGTTTAAGAGCATGTATGTATTTCTTATTCTGTGACCTGTCTGTTCATATCCGTTTCCCATCTTTTATATTCCACTGGGTTGTTGGATTTTTCTTGATTTCTTGAACTCCTTATATTTTAAGGTGTTTATCTCTTTGTCTCTGAGAGAGTTGTAAATATTTTTTAACATTTGTCTTTTGACTCTGTTCGTTGTTTTGTTTTGTGTATTATATAATATTCTTTGATTTTATGTAGCCTGATTTATCAATATTTTCTTTTATGACTTCTGTGCTTTTAGTTATAGTTACAAAGTCCTTCCTGGTTCCAGGGTTAGAGAGAATTTACCATTTCTGCTTCCCAGGATTTTATGGTCTTAATTTAAATCTCTGCATTATTTAGCGTCTATGTTGGAATATGGTAAGATAGGTATGGATGGATTCAACTTTATTTACTTCCAAATAAGTGATTAGTTGTTCCAACATTGCTTATAACTAGAGTGAGGATGAAGTTGAAATGCATGAATTTGGCCATGTGGGGTTGTTACTAACTTTTGAGAAAATGACTTTTTTGTTGGTTATGATGGAAAACTCACTGGGAGACATTAAAGAGGGTTTTGGAGGAAAAGCAGAGTCTTAGAGAATAGTTTTAAGAATAGGGGGATTTCTGAGAGGTGTTATATTAAGAACAACAAATGATCTCTTTTTAGTCACATTAGAACCATGAATATTGGACCCAACTTGCTGTAAAGTATCGTTGGGCCTTGGTGGCAATTTAAAACACTTTATTCCATTGGAATAGTGCTTTGATACACTAACGTGATTATGTGTATCCTTTAGCAGGCAAGAATAATTAGTAATGCTCTCGGTAAGGTTTGCTTGAATAAGGACTTTCTACAAAGTAAAGTTATATTTAAGTAATGGTCCTTCAGGAATTTGTACAGTATTGGCTTTTTACATTAATTGGTCTCTTAACACCTCATCTACATAAACATCAAATTTACATTCATTTGTCAGAGCATGAAGTACTGCTTTTTAATGGGCTATATTTTCATTTGCTTCTTGACTCAAGTGGTGAAATATGAATTTCAGCAACTTCTGCTTATTAAAATAATTTTCCTATAAAAATAAAAAAAGCAGAAACATACATTTTCTATGAAAATAAAAATATCATTTAAGTCAGCATAGATCCAATCCACTCCCATGAAACATTTTAGGCATTTCTATGTTTTAAAAGGAATGGCCATACTCTGGAAAATAATTTGGCAGTTTCTGACAAAGGTAAACAAGCACTTACCATATGACCCAGTAATCCCACTCCTGGGTATTTACCCTAGAGAAATAAAAACTTATGTTCATTCAAAAACCTGTACATGAATTGACATAGCAGCTTTATTTGTAATAGCCCAAATCTAGAAACAACTCAAATGGCCTTTCACAGGTAAATGGATAAATAGATAAGCAAATTGTGGCATATCCATATTGTGGAATAGTATTCAGCAATAAAATGGAATGAACTATTGATGCATGTGAAAACTTGGATGGATTTCAATAGCATCATACTGGGCTGGGCATGGTGGCTCACACCTATAGTCCTAGCACCCTGGGAGGCTAAGGTGGGAGGATCGCTTGAGCTCAGGAGTTCGAGACCAATCTGAACAAGAGTGAGACCCGGTCTCTACTAAAAACAGAAAAGGATAGGAAGAATTATCCAGGTGTGGTGGAACATGCCTGTAGTTCCCAGTTACTCAGGAGGCTGAGACAGGAAGATTGCTTGAGCTTAGGAGTTTGAGGTTTCAGTGAGCTATGATGATGCCACTGCACTCTAGCTGGGGTGACACTGTCTCAAAAAAAAAAAAAAAAAAAAGACATCGTGCTGAATGGGAAAAAGCCAATTTCAAAAGACTACTACTATGATTTCATTTATATAACATTCTAAAAATAACAAAATTATAATGATAGAGAACAGATTAGTACTTCCAAGGGATTAGGATTGGGGGGAGGAAATACCTATAAAGGGATAACACACAGCATAGCATCCCAAGTTTCTTTAGGGTAATAGAAAAGTTCTGTATATTGATTGTGATGGTGGTTAAATGCATCTGTACATGTGATCAAATTTCATAGTAGTATATATAAAAAATTTGAGTGCATGTAAAAACTGATAAAATTCAAATAAGGTCTGTAGTTTAGTTAATAGTATGTATTCATATCAGCTTCCTGGTTTTGACTGTTGCATTATGCTTAGGTAAGATGTTATTAGGGGAGGCTGGGTGAAGGGTATATCCAAACCTGGGAACTCTGTGCCATTTTTTCCACTTCTAAGTAAACCTAAAATTATTTCAAAATAAAAAACTGGAAAAAATCTTAGAAAGATGGCTATTGGAAGAAAGAATTGCATCATTTATGACATCGACATCTATTTTCTTTTAGACTTTAGATAATATCTCATGGTGGGGAGGGAGACTTGGGAGTAGGAAGCAGACCTCATCACGTGGTTTATTTAATTTTTTCCTGTGCTGCACATGAATGGTGCAGAGAGATAATAGGTGTCATGGAGAGAACCAAAGACTTGATGTGAGCAAACTCTACCCCACCCTTTGGTTTGTATGCTGTGTGACTCTTGACAAGGGTGCTAATCTAAATCTCAGTTTTTGAATATATAAAATGGGGGTTATAATCTCTTCCAACTTTAGTAAGATTGTATGGAGGTTTTATCAGTTCATAAATATGACTTACAATTTTTGTTTTTGAGACAGGGTCTTGCTGTGTCATCCAGGCTAGAGTGCAGTGGTGTCATGATAGTTCACTGCAACTTCTGGGCTCAAGTGATCCTCCCGCCTCAATCTCCTGAGTAGCTGGGACTACAGGTGCACACTACCATGCCCAACTAATGATTTACAATTTAATCCATGGAATTTTATTCCTGTTGATATAACACCAGGAAGCCCAACTCCTGACCTCCTGTTACTCTTAGCTTCAAGGGAAGATTTCTTATTTAAATATAGAGCTCTTCAACTATTGTCCTTTCTTGAAGTGTATTTAGGAAAGACAATGGATGGACTAAAAAGTACACAGCCATGGGGAATTAGAGGAAAAGTAATCAAAAGCCAAAATGAAGCAAAATCATACTCATCTTTTATTTCAGGGAAGCCTGAGTTGAGCATTTAACTCAATGTACTACTTTCTTTTAACCCAGAAGGGGTGAGGAGGGAAATTACACACTTTTCCTCCCATGATGTTTTTTTTTTTTTTAAATCAGGTTTATTTGTGACCAAAAAAGATGGTTCTGCAGCATTTGCAAGCGAAGCCTTTACTTAAGTTTCAAAGTGAGGAAAATAAAGAAGTCTTTTGCCAATTCTGGCCAGCGGAATTAGTATCATCTCTTTCATGTCATTAGATAGCATCTAGAACATGCTGAAAATCTGGATCCTGAAAAGAAAGTTGCTAATCTATGTAACATGGTCTCCTATCAGTCGGTTAATAAATTCATTTTTCCTGCTCCCTCATTATTCTTCCATGTGTAGATTAAACGGATTATACTGTAATTAAGTTTGACTCTGACAAGAGGCAGTGATTTAGAGCAAGGAGCTATGGGAAGACCAGCATGCTATTCCTAGCTTCACTGTTGACTTACGGGCTGAGGACAAAGTACCCCCACTTCACGGTGCCTCAATTTTCCCGTCTATAGAGTGAGATAAACAACGTCTCAGAGGGACATAGTGCTGCTTTATGAGCTCTATATTCTATTGAGCTCCCAATTTCTTCATAGAAAGGTGCTCTTTGAAAAATTAAAGATATATTTATATTGTTGTTGTGACTCTTAATAGAAATGAAGCTTTAAAATCTAATTTTAAAAGCCTCCTACTGCACAGTGCATTATCCACGTACTTAAATACTGCAATCAGCTGTGCCCTGAGTCGCTCTGTGGTATTTATTAAAAACTAAAAAAAAAAGGCGCTGCAAAGACATACTGTAGAACATTTTCAAAGCCATGTGCATGCAGCCATTTAACTGCAGGACTTCCACTGAAGTTAATGGGACTCACACTGGCAAATTCTAAGCACCACTTTGAAAATTTACCCCATAGTGACAGTTTAATGCTTCTTATAGATCATAAGCTTTCAGATAACATCTCAAGGGAAAAAATGGGCAATTTTTCAAAAGAAATAAACAATCTTTAATGAAATAATTCTGTATTGTAATCATCATAACTAAGAGTATGGAACAGAGTCCTTTGGTAAGAAGGCTCTCAGGAATTGCTTACTGGTGATAGTTATCAATGGGCTATAAAAATGTTTCCATTGCATTCTATTGTAATTCTGGTTGCTCATAGATCATAACACATTTTCTTTTTAAATTTGAAATTTCATGTTTCTAAGGGCAAAAATGTAGAAAGTCAGAGGATTATTTCCTTATAAAGTTATGTTTATATTTTTCAGAATGGATAATAATTTGTATATTACTCATATGAAGTTTAAACAAGTATAGATGACCAAAAACCCCAGGGCCATACTTTCTGTTGCCTGGTTAATATTGTTGGTTTTAACCCAAACAGTATTCATATTAGGCCTGCCAACAACCTACTGGACTTACGTTTGGTAGCCTGTCTCTAAAGCTGCCTTGATTCAGGACAGCATGGTTTACGTGGCTCTCAGGGTGTAACCTCTGCCTATTTCCCCTACCACTTCCTACTACTCTCCCCACTGCTCACTGGGCTCCAGCCACAGTATCTTATGTCTTCTCCTTGTTCAAACCACGCTCATCAGGTCTCAAGAATCTTTGCAATTGCTATTTGCTGGCCTGGAAAGACCTGTGCTTAACTCTTCTCATGGCTTGCTCCCTTTTAATACTCAGGTCAACTCAAGTGTCTAATGCTTAGAAAGACTTTCTCAGACCACCCAATCTAAGGTAGCTCCCCACTTTCTCTGTTTTATTTTCTTCATTATGTTATCTCTAGCTGATATTACCTTGTTTTCAAAAAAAATAAATTAATGCATTATTTTTTTCTGTCCACCGGAATATTAGCTCTACAAGAAGGAAGACTTTGTTCATTTGGCACAATGTAGCCTCCCCAGAATCCAGAACCATGCTTGGACAGGGTAGAAATTGTGTAAGTGTTCGTGGGACAACTCAAACATAAGCTCAAAACCTGGTGGGGGAGGTGGTGATCTTTTGCTCCTTTGTCTCATGCAATCAGTCAAGATATTTTATAGCCTTCTTTCCATGGCTACTTCAATTTCCATCACCTTTGCTCTGTATCACCATAATTAGTATTCCTCCTTTCCATTTTGCCCTACTTTAAGGGCACAGGAGACTGTATTCCTACAGGCAGGGACCATGTTTTATTCATCTTTGTATCCTTTTTACCTAAGATTGTGTTTGGCACATAAGAAGTACTCTGTGAATGAATTTTCTTACATAACGTGATAGCACAGAATATTAGAACAATATATCATAGTATTCTACTAAAGTTTATAGGAGTGAGAAATAATTTTTTGTTATTCATTTTCCTCTAAAGGCATTCTCTAAATGGTCAAATAATATCAGCTAATCTGGTAAGTTTTTGTACCAGGTCAAAAATTACCTAAACAATTATCTAAATTACCAAGAGTCTATTAATGTTAACACACATATGAAGGCATTCCTGGGAGTAACATTACTTATCCTGAAGATGTCTCCAATTTGGAAATACCCAGGGAACCTCATGAAAATATTTCTCAAGAGCACATGCAATTTCATACAGGGCAAATAAGTCTTTTGGACCCCAATTTCCCCTTCAGGTTAGAGAGCAGCAATAGCTAATCTGATTTAGTTGATATAATTAAGGCTGATACTGCAATTAATGTTGTTCTGTAAAGTCTGGCTTCTCATTCAAAGATCTTGAATTACTAATGATGAACATGAAAGTATCGTGTTCTTTGTTTTTAAGTTGATGACAATAGACATGGTCCAATTAAATTTAATTTTAAAATGCTAATAAACAATAAGCATAATTTTCACAGTTGGGTAAGTATATTTTTTGACAGTGAAATCATGAGAAATAAGCCCTGGTTCTTTCACCTGTCATCTTTCTAACTTTGGGCAAGTCTCTTAAGTCTTGTCTTATTTCCTCATCTATAAAATAGGATAGTATAGTACTTATGTAAGATTAAATAAGACAGCATTTATAAAGTGCTTAGAGCAGTACCTTGCATATAGTAGTTCCCAATAAATATCAGCTATTATTAACTAAAGGGATTGAAATGGTTTTAATTGTCCTCAGCTGGTCCAGTTAATCCAATGGAAGGAATGTGTACTGAAGGAGTGTGAACACTTAGAAGGAAAGAGAAGTTCCAGAAAAGTATATGACTGACAGGAAATAATCTGAGAGAATATAATTTCTACACAGGGACAAAGGTATAGAAGGTATAGAAAAATGATGCCACACAAGAGCAGGTCTCTTAGAACAAAAGATGGAGAAGGCAGAGAAGAAGAAAAACAATGTCATAAGTCAGTTTAGCAGCCAGTGGCAGTTTTGGGAGTTTGTGATCTAACTTTTAAACACACTAGCAGTTTAAGTTGCCTTTTAATAAGATGAACTCACAGATATATTAGAGCAGCCCCAACCATGTGGTTGATTTTAATAAAGGCCTCAATTTTGTTTTAGTCATGTAAGAAGCTGGTTGTATTTTCTAATAAAAATACGCTTGTTGGCATTTTCCTGAGGAACTTTTATCTCATTTTAAAGACATGTATGCTCAGTTCATGGGGGAAACATCCATTTGTGGTTTGCCTCTTTTGTCCTCTTGCGGAATATTACACTGAAGGCAAACTGCTAAAACAGAGATAAGAAATCAACTTATATTTAGCATCAGATACAGATCCAAGATTAATAACAGGCTGGTATTTTCTGCTTCACTGAGCGTCACTGCAAGACTGAAAAATATGGCCGTGTTACATGTGTCTTTAGAAAGAGTTACCGAGGAATCTAAAAGAGCCACTGTTAGAAGTAATTTGTTGGCTTCCTGATATATCAAGTTCATTATTGTGATCTGAATATCAGCCTTTGGTGCAATTTGCAATTTGGTAGGTCATTAATGAAGTCTAGAAAAAAGAATGATTATAAATCAGTCTTTGAGGTTATTCACACATTCTTAATGCTGATGTTATTGGGTGAGTAATTTGTGTTTGAATGTACAGAAATCATAAAGCAGCCAGCCCAGGTAAATGAAGGGCAGCTTGGCTAGTCATCCCAAAATATACTTGACTCTACAAATGCAAGGATTATTGACCACAGCTGTAGACACGTTATTATGACAGAATCTTAGGGGAGAGATATAAATTGAACACATAGGTGTGAGGAAAAATTTTATATTCTAGGTAAGATTTTATCAATTTTCCAAGAAAACTCTCAAAATCAAGCAGAGATAAATCAATACACAGTATTAATGAAAGAAAGTACCTTATTAAAAAAATTAAACAGATTTTTTTTCTTCCTCTTAGGTTACGGTTGTTTAAAATATATTTTCCAAACACAGGTATACAATGATTTTATGATTTCTCAAAGAACTACTAGACCTACTCTTTGATCCAGCAATCCCACTACTGGGTATTTACCCAAAGGAAAAGGGTCACTTTATCAAAAGGACACCTGCACTTGAATGTTTATTGCAGCACAATCCACAATTGCAAAGATGTGGAATCAACCCAAGTGCCCATCAATTCATGAGTGAATTAGCAAAACGTGGTATATGTATAACATGGAATACTACTCAACCATAAAAATGTATAAAGTAATGCCTTTTGCAGCAATTTGGAAGGAACTGGAGACCATTACCCTAAGTGAAGTATCTCAAGAATGGAAAAATGAACACCACATATACTCTCTAATAAACTGGATTTTAAATCAGTGAACTTTTGATATGTTTCTGGTTCTGGCTAGAGTGCAGGGATAACGGGGAGCAGTTCAGAAGTGGAGGTGCTAAAGTCTTTGGCAATTAGCCTGTGAGGTCTCTTTCAACAGGGCCTCTGTCAGTAGGGATCAGTACCATACGAGGCTTGCTAGCTGACCACTGAAGTAGCCTCAGTCTGTTTCCAATTGGAAAGAATAACACTGGTCATTTTTATTTATGGAAAGCATTTCCCACATTGAAAGCCCAATCAGGCTACCACAATCTTTTCTATGTTCTTTTCTTGACTGCTTATGACTTTTAAAAACATTTGGGTATGTATTTGGCATGTTCAGAGTAATCAAATATTACATATATATGGAGTCTTCTTGAGAGGTTTTAGCTACATTTCCAAACTCCCACTCAGAACAGTTATTGTGGAAAGATGAGAGATGCTATTCTTTTTTTCATTTTTTTCCCCACAGCAAATTAGGTTGAACAGAGAACTACAGGGTTTACTTTACCATTTTAACAGTGACATCAAGCATTTTTATGGACCTGTTAAACAGGCCTACAAATAGTCTCAATAGTCATTTGGTACAGTCTGCTATCTTCAGGCAGGTGATGTTTGATTCCTCTGTGAAGGTTAAATTTTACTGATGTCATACTGATAAGCCACATTTGAACATGTTTCATTATTACAGCAATTCAGCTGGAGCATGGATCAAACATGCATGTTTAATAAAAGACTAAAAAATGCATAGTTATTCTAACTGTAAGCACAAATCAAGTCTTTGTTCTAATGGGGAGTCATCATATATTTATCCATGAAATTTTCTTCCAAAGGAATTAATCTACCAGAGGTAAAATATCCAAATGAAGAAAAGACTTCAACAGTTAACAAAATTGCGATTATATCTAAACCATGTCAAGCTAAGTTTGTAAGACCACCACTGATAGTTACAAAGTCAAGTAACATCACAGATAACATAACATAATGCCATTTTTAGAACCACATGTTATATCAAGACCTGCAAGGATCTGAGACAGGAAGAGAAAGTTTAAAGGACTAAGATGTGCTGATGTATCCATAGTTGAAAACAGCAATCAAAAGGCAGCAGGCATCTGGGAAAGAACTTTCTTTTTAGCTTGGAGGCCACAGTTATGTTGGCATTGCCTCTGGAATTGGAACAAAACCAATTTTTAATTGGTTTTAAAATCTGAAATGAAACATTCCTGCAGTCATCCATGAACCGACCTTATCCTGTAGAAGTTGAGTGAATCTTGGCCAACCATCTGCCTTACGAATTGTTTTGTTTGGGTCCCTTATGGGACAGAAAGTACTTGTTGTGCAGTAGTTTCGTATCAAGTTACAGTCCTTCACAATGTGGCTTGAGCAGAGAATTCAGACAGAGAAAAAAGTCTCCAGAGAGAAAAATCAAATGCCTTTGTTAATATGCCTTGGGGCTAGAAGGACCTGCAAGGCTGGGAGTTACCAGCTACTTTCCTCCACACCTTAGCATAACAGCTTCAAAAAAGAAGTAAAGCCTATTCTTGGAGAAGACAGACAACTGGACAAACAGATTGCATTAGTGAAGGCCAAACAAGGTATTGTAAGATTGATTTAACTTAGAATTTTGTTAGATTCACTATTGTAACACCAGTGTCTCACACACAGCCAAATTTCCATTAATTCTGGTTGACTGAATGGAGACTTTTTGAAATGTGCATACTGTGAAACAAGCATAGGATAAAGGATTCTTCTTAACAGTGCCCATGGATGGGGAGACACTTTCCTCCCTAAGTCCACTTTGCCCCCAGCACAGGGAAACAGGAGTAAGGGAGGAAGCACATTACTCGACAATTCCTGACTCCTAAAACAAACTGGAAAACCCACTGTAGAAGAAGATCATCTAAAGCACCTTGTAAATTTAAAAACCCACTTTCTCAGCTTCAAAATAAGTGAAATAAGTAAGCTTCATCAAGAACTTCCAGTATTTGGGTTTGAATGACTGCCTAAGAAGTGAGAAGGACAAAAGGGCAAGAAAACCAAAGTTAGCTGTCAAATAATAATAATGAATAATAACAGCTTTTATATAGAGAATACTGTGAGAATACTTTAAAATATATTACTGGGAGAGGGCAGAGATTAACTCCAGAATGCCCGTTGTCATCTTCATTAACAAGTATAATTTCAAGCTGGAACCCAGGTGAATGGAGTCCCTCGGACACCACAGCAGCTAGGGAGGTATGTGCTATTTATTTGGGGATTGTAGAGTGGGGTTGGGAGACTCATATTTCTGAGTGTAGAACATGTTGTTAGGTCTAAAGTTATCAATGCATCAAGTAAACCATATTCTTCATCATTCCTGAGGCATGCTAACTGATGTGCATCACTGAGACTAATACATTGCCATCCATTCCAGCTGATCAAGAGCATGACCTCGTGTTACGTTGTACAGCAAAAAGGGTCTTTTATATTTACTGAAATCAATGCACCCCCAAATCAGGGCACGCAGGTGAACCATATATTTCAGTGTAACTTAATTGATAGAAGTGGGTGTTTTAGAGTCAGATCACCTGGCTCAAATCCCCGCTCTATCGCTTACTACCTGTATGACTTTCAGCAACTCACTTTACCTCTCTTTGCCTCAGTTTCTTCATCTGTAAAATAGGGATAATAAGATATCTACCTCATAATGTTGTGGTGAGGATTAAATGAGTCAACATTTTGAAACCCCAAGAGTGCCTGGTCCATGGTAAGTACTCCATGGATGTTACCTTTTAATATTAATCGAATGTTGCGATACAAGAGACAGAGGGTGTGGTGTCACCGATCCAGGTATCTGAGACTTTGATATTCACCTATAACACAGAAGGGCTTTCGGGCAAACCTCAATCTTCCTTGCCATCCTCTATACCGACAACAGCAACCCGCAGACCAGATTCGAATGATGAACTCCAAACCAAAGACGACAATCATCACGAACTCCTAAAATATCAGATAAGACGTGTCAGAGAGAAGCATTATGGAGGAAATCACAGCAAGAAGCTCTATGAATATTTTTGGACATTTAGGCATTTTATCTAGAACATCTAGTTGTTAACGTCTGAAGTTAAGAACATCTCTTCTTCTCCAAATCAAACTAAACCTGGAAAACATCCGAACCTCATGTTGATTCTCTAGGAATCATCGAACGCTATTCCTTTTCAAGTCACTAACACTTTGCAAATTTAGGAGTCAGTTTCAATACTAAATGCGCAGGCTGCATAATGGATCTGCCCCATCCGGAATTTATAGCGTTACTGACTTTAGCTACATGTGAAGTATCTGAAATGAAATAGCACGGATCCTGAAATATAATGGCAAGTTTTACAGAAAACAGAGCTTCATTTTGCTGCAAGGAGTGACATAATTCCTAAACCTCAAGAGTTGTTCTCAGAGAGAAAGAAAGAAATAGTTAGAAATATACTGAGCTCTTCTGTTACAGTGTCAAAATCTTCTTATAAAAGAGTAAATTTAAGTAGCATTACTGTGTGTGGCACATATATCGTTTGCCAGAGATGAGACCCTGAATCCTCCAGATCCAGAGCTTGTTAATTAGTATGCTGCCCTTTGGCAAGAGCTGCTAGAAAACAACACCTGCTCCAGCAAAATGACTTTGAGATTATTTAGGGAGAGTTGTGAGTTAACCCTGGGGAAAGGCCAGCTAAAGTGGCTCATTAAACAGTCAGTCACAGAATGAAAAACCAAATGGAATTTGTAAAAGGAAAGCATCTCTGGAGCAAGCTTAGCGCATCACCTTGCTGTCCCTAGAGGGACAGGCACTGAGTTTATGAAAATTGATTTTCCTTTAAAAAATAATTCGCTTTCTTGTTTTTAAACAAGAGTTGACTCAACATTTCCAATTTAGAACAATATTTATTAATATTTATTATAATTGCTTGATTATAAAAGTGACACATGGTCTTTACTAAAACTTCCAAACATCACCGAAATACAGAGCATAGAATGTAAAAGTTCTAATCCACTCCCCACTCTCCCACCCCACTCCCAAGATAAAAACTGTTACCAAATTTACAAAAATGGCATTTTTGTTGCAAGTTTCAGGCAAATGTCTGTTTCTTTAGTTAGAG
The DNA here is from genome assembly GCA_963574885.1 of Lepilemur ruficaudatus. Classification (NCBI taxonomy): domain Eukaryota; kingdom Metazoa; phylum Chordata; class Mammalia; order Primates; family Lepilemuridae; genus Lepilemur; species Lepilemur ruficaudatus. The sequence goes on from CAUYRT010073221.1 coordinate 50,039, forward strand.
CGTGTGATGATATGCGGCACTTTTGAAATGCCTAGTAGTGATGTATCATTCTATCCTTCTGTTATTTTGCACTAGATAATCCACAAATATTTCTCACGATGGGAAATAAATCCTCAATATCATCAGTGCTCACTTACAGTGACTTGAAACTGCTTACAGGATAAATCTTCGAAGATGACTTTATGCACAGATAGCCAAAACCAAGGTCAATATACATTCATTAATGATCTGAGGGTTTTTTTTTAGTTTTGGCTTTGTTTTGGTTTTCAGCGTATATTTGGGTAATTGACTCTATTCATTTATTAAGGTGTCTAAGGTGCTAGGTAATCTGTTTTTAATCCAACACATCTTTCCACATATAGAAAGCACGGTGAGGCCTAAAATGCCCATGTAGCTGTGACTGTGCCAAACTTAGTTTTAATAGCAGGTCCAATTTTTTATCCCTGCCCCTAACTCCTGCTTGTGCTATAAATTTTGACACTCTGATTATGCAAGGTCATATTATGAGAGATACCCAAGAAAATCCCAAAGGTAGCTGGAGCCCTCAACCACTACTATGTAATGATTTTTCTTTTGATGGAAACAGATGACACCAATGGATGTATGGACATTGTTTTTAAGTAAGGTATGCCAAGGTCACTACGGTATTTCTGTGTTACAGTGAGACAGGATGAATTAAACTATAAATTCCTTACTCAAGGTCCATTGTTCAGAAATATTGCTTGCTGCTTCTTTTTTTGTTTTGTTTTTAAAAGAGGTTAGGGAAAAGAATGAAAACAGAGTTTCAAAATTCATGAAGCAAAACTGATAGAGCTAAAAGGAGAAATAGACAAATCCACAATTATATCTGGGGACTTTATTACCCCTCTCCCCAGAACTACTGGAACAGAACTACTACAAAGCAAATTAGCAAGTATATAGACTATTTGAACAACACATTCAACCTACAGGGTCCAATTGGCAGATATAGAACATTCAACCCAATAACAACAGAATACACATTTTTTCCCAAGCATGCATGGAACATTTACCAAGACAGAACAAACATATCTTACATCATAAACAACCTTCAAAAAGTTTAAAAGAATAACATCACACAGAATGTGTTTTAGAACCACAATGGAATCAAACTAGAAATCAATAACAAAAAGATAAATCTCTAAACACGTGAAAATTAAACAACACATTTCTCAGTAATTCATTGGTCAAACCAAAAGTCTTAAAAAAATTAAAAAATACATAGAACTGAATGAAAATAAAATACATCAAAATATGTGAGATACAGTAAAGGCAGATCAGAAAGGAAAACTTATAGCACTAAATTAAATCCTTAGAAATGAGGAAAGTCCTCAAATTAATAATAGAAATTCCTATCTCAAGAAACTAGATAAAGAAAAGTAAAACCCAAAGACAGCAGAAAGAAGGAAATCATATAGATAACAGCATAAATTAATGAAATTGAAAAGATGAAAACAATAGAGAAAATCCATGAAATAAAAAAGTCGTTCTTTGGAAAAAATCAACAAAATTGATAAACCCCTGGCAAGCTGACAAAAATCACCAGCATCAGCCATTAATTGGGGATATCTCTACAAACTCTACAGCCATTAAAAAATTAGAGTGGACTGTGCACAATGGCTTATGCGTATAATCCCAGCATTTTAGGAGGCCAAGGTGGGAGTATCTCTTGAGGTCTGGAGTTCCAGACTAGTCTGAGCAACATTTGTGAGACTTCTGTCTCACAGAATAATAAAATAAAAAAAATGAGGGAATACTATGAATAACTTTATGTACATAAATTTGACAATGTAGAAGAAATGGGCCAAATCCTTGGAAACTGCAAACTACCAAAACTCAACAAAGAAAGAACTAGATAATTGGAATAGCCCTATAACCTCTAAAGAAATTGAATTCATGATTTAAAATCTCCCCCCCAAAAATGTCCAGGCCAGATGGTTTCACTGGCAAACTCAACCAAACATTTAAAGAAGAATTATACAATTTTCACACAATTTCTTCCACAAAATAGAGGAGAAAACACTTCCTGACTATCATTCTATGATGCCAATATTATCCTGTCACTAAAACCGGACAAAGACAATACAAAAATAAAACAAAACAAAACAAAAACCAACATCTGTCATGAACTTAGATATGAAAATCTTCAACAAAATAAAATCAAACAATATATAAAAAGTACAGACCATAAGCAAGTAGGATTTATTCTTGGTGTGCAAGACTGGCTCAATGTTCAAAATCAATCAATATAATGCATTATATCATCGAGCTAAAGAACAAAAAATAATCATATAATCATATTAATTGGTACAGAAAAAGCATTTGACAAAATCCAACACCCATTCATGATAAAAACTCTCAGCAAGTTAGGAATAGAGGGTGAACAATTCATTTTGATAAATAGCATTCATGAAAAACCTACAGCTAACATCACACTTAATGGTGAAAGACTGAATGCTTTCCCCTAAAATTGAGAACAACCAAAATGTCTACTTTCACTACTCCTATTCAACACAGTACTGTAAGTTATAGTCATTGCAATGAGGCAAATAAAAGAAAAAAAAACATACAGTTTGGAAAGGTAATTATAAAGTGGTCTCTATTTGCAGATGATCATTGACATGATTATCTACAGAAAACATCCCAAAGAATTTACAAAAACACTCTTGGAACTACTAAGTGATTTCAGTAAGATTGCAGGATATATGATCAACACACAAAAATCAATTACATTTCTATATACTAACAATGAGCATATGGAAATCAAAATTAAAACCAATATTATTTACAACCATTCCAAGTAAAAAATACTACTTAGATATATACTTAGCAAAACATGTACAGTTGATATATGCTGAAAATTACAAAATGCTAATAAAATTAAAAAATCAGAGAGTACCTAAATAAGTGGGGAGAAATACCATGATCATGAATCAAAGACTCAACATAATAAGGAAATCAGTCCTCCCAAACTGATCTACAGGTTTAATGAAATGCCTGTCAAAATCTCAGCAGGGTTTATTTTTTTGATACAAACAAACTTATTCTAAAATTTACGTGGAAATGTACAAGCCCTATAATAGCTAAAACAATCCTGACAAAGAAAAATAAAGCAAGAGGAATTATTTTACCTGATATTAAGGCTACTAGGTATCTCCAGCAATCAAGACCATGTGGTCTTGGTGGAGGGATAGACAGATACAACAGTGGAACAGAACAGAGGACTCAGAATTAGATCCACACAGATGTGCTCAATTGATTTTTGTTAAAGGTGCAAAAGCAATTCAATGGAGGAAAAATAGTCTTTCAATAAATGATGCTGGAGAAATTGGACATTCACAAGCAAAAAATATGAACTTCAATCTATACTTCACACTGTATACAAAAATCATTTAAAAATGGACCATGGGATAAAATATTAAACATAAAAGATATCAATTTTAGTAAAAAATATACGAGAAAATTTTGAGGATTTAAGAGTTCTTAATCATGACATCAAAAGCACAAATCATAAAAGGAAAAACTGATAAATTTTACTCCAAGAAAAGTAAAAACTTACTCTGTGAGAGCGCATGTACTGAGGTTGAAAAAACAAACTATAAACTAGGAGAAAATATTTGAAAACCACATATCTGGCAAAGGACTAATATCTAGAGTATATAAAAAAACCCTCAAAATTCCACAGTTAAAAAAACTCAGAAATTTGGCAAAAGATGTGAAGAGGATATTCATAAAAGATGACATACACCAAAAAGGACATACAGATGACAAATTAGCACACGAAAGATATTTGACAACATTAGCCGTCAGGGAAATGCAAATTAAAACCACTATAAGATAAAGATATCACTACACAGCTATCAGAATGGCTAAAATATGAAATAGTGACAACACAAAATGCTTGGGAGGATGCAGAGAAACTAGATCATTCAAACATTGCTGTTGGGAATGTAAAATAGTACAGTCCCTCTGAAAAACAGCTTGATATTTTCTTTTTTTCTTTTTTCTTTTTGTAAATAGAGACAGGGTCTCACTCTGTTACCCAGGTTGAAGTGCAGTAGTGCAATTGTAGCTCACTGCAGCCTCAAACTCCTGGGCTCAAGCGGTCCTTCTATCTCACCTCCCAAGTATTAATAGCTGGGACTAAAGGTGGGCTAATTTTTAAATTTTCTGTAGAGATGAGGTCTCAATATATTGCCCAGGCTGGTCTTGAACTCCTGGTCTCAAGCAATCCTCCTGCCTCAGCCTCCCAAAGTGCTGGGATTACAGGCATGAGCCATTGTGCCTGGCCCGGATAGTTATAAGGCTAAACATACAGTTACCATATAACTTAGCAATTGTACTCTTGGGCATTCATGTCAGAGAAATGAAAACTTACGTTTGTACAAAAACCTGTACGTGAATATTCATAGTTGAATTATTCATAATGGCCAAACACTAAGAACAGTCCAGATGTCTTTCACCGTGAGGATGGTTAAACATGCTGTGGTACATCAGTACCGTGGAATGCTGCTCGACAGTAAAAATGATGAACTACCAATACACACAGCAACTTGGATGAATTGCTAGGGAATTATGCTGAGTAAAAGAAAGCCAACCCTAAGAGGTTACACACTGTATAATTCCATTTGTATAGCATTTTTGAAATAAAAAATTTTTGGAAATGGAGAAAAGATTAGTGGTTTTTAGGGGTCAGGCTGGTGAGGGAAAGGGGTCGGCCAGTGGGAAGGAGGAGGTAGATGTGGCATAAAGGGACAACTTTAAAGATCCTTGTCGTGATAGAACTGCTCAATATCTTGAGACTGTTGTGTTAGATACACCAATCTCCACATGTGATAAATTGTACAGAACTGAATACACACACACATAAAAATAGGTACAAGTAAAACTGGAGAAATCTGAGTAAGATCTGTGAATTGTATTGGTATTATTATCCTGGTTGTGATATTATACTATAGTTTTACAAAATGTTACCATTTGGGGAAACTGGGTAAAGTGTACACAGGATATCTCTGTGCTATTTCTTAGAACTGCGTGTGGACCTACAAACATCTCAATAAAAATTTGAATTTTAAAAAAAGCAATTTCCAGCAATCTGGCCAATGTGGTAGGCTCATGAAAGGAGATGTGTTCTTCAAGTCTAGATGTTAGATCTGATCTCACTGTGCTTTGCTTTAGCGGTACTCTCTAAATCACCCTTTGGATGGGACTCATTATTTTATTTTTAAATGAGTTTAAAATACAAAATTCTGTTACGTTCAGTTGAAATGATTGAGATTAGCGATGGTTCTTCTGACCCTTGCTGGGTCAGCTGTGAAGGCTGATTTTTTGAGGGGTGTTGCACTGGTTCTTTGGCTCCTTGCTTGGAAAAACTGCAAGCAGGGCCGGTGCTACGGCGTTGCACTTCCACACAAGCAGCTTTTATTGCAGGCTTTTCAGTATAGCATAGAAAGCGAAAGTACCTTTCAGGAAAATGGGTCTATCTCCAAGAGTGTAGAAAACGCTGGGGTCTTACCACACTTTTACTTTTATGTCTACACCTTAGGATAATGCTAAATGGTGGGTGGATATTCATTATTTCTCTGGGAAAAGGGTGGAGAGTTCTTAGTGCTCTCCCCAATTTTGTCCTTATAGGGTAACTTCCAGGGGTTGCCATGACATTTGTAAACTGTCATGGTGCTGGTGGGTATGATTTTTACTATGCTAATGTATGTTAATAGGGAAAAGGTTACCATTAGACATTAGCTCCTAGTTTCTGTGCATGCTCCTGGTGGGGAAAAGTCCCTAACCTCGAAGGTCCTGTTGTTGTAGGTTTGGTTCTAAATAGTCAGTGTAGCCTGTAATCCTAGCACTCTGGAAGGCCAAGGCAAGCGGATCGCTCAAGGTCAGGAGTTCGAAGCCAGCCTAAGCAAGAGGGAGACCCCCATCTCTACTAAAAATAGAGATTAATTGGCTAACTAAAAAAAAATATATATATATATAAAAATTAGCCGGGCGTGGTGGCGCATGCCTGTAATCCCAGCTACTTGGGAGGCTGAGGCAGAAGGATTGCTTGAGCCCAGGAGTGTGAGGTTTCTGTGAGCTAGGCTGATGCCATGGCACTCTAGCCTGGGCAGCAGAGTGAGACTCTGTCTCAAAAAAAAAAATAAATAAAAAATAAAGAAATACTCATTGTCCTCGTTTTTGCTCCTGTCCTCTCTTCCTGTGGCTAGCGCTGCCAACTTGCTCCTAACATCAGCCATGAGGCATGTTCTGGTGCCTTTGCTGTCATCCTTCAGGATAAATCTGTTCATTTTCTCTCACTTGGTGTTAGTTGAAATAAAATGCCCACTATTTACTCAGATGGCCACTAAAGAGATTAGTGAATAATATTCAGAATACCTGACCTATTTGGACAAAAGCTGTAATGGAAAGTTGGTGTTATTAACAATGGTCCTGTCTTTCCTTTTTGAGGCCCTGAGTATCTTGGCTTTGACAGTCCTCCACAAAACCAAAGGCAGTGTTTATTATTTTTATCACCAGTTTTGAAGGAGTTATAGTTTCCTCGTTTGTCCTCACAGAATTTTGGTAGAACATAGAATGTCTTTCCTATTCTTCTTAAAGACTAAGGAAATTAAGAAACATAAGAGGCAGTGGTAGAGCTAGTCCTGAATTTTATCTAGAATATCTATCAAGAATACTAATCTAGCACTAACTCTCTTTTCCAGATATTAAGGAAGCGTCTTCACATGCCATACCAGTGAGCTGTGGTGCGATTTCATTGATATATATGACTTTGTTGTACCATTGGAGGTTTAAATTTTGTTCTTGCAGTTATTTTGATTTTTAGCTACTTAAAGAGGTTTTAGCCAAAGACTGATTGATTGTCTTCATACAAATTCACAATGCCTAAAAGCTCGTGTTCTAGTTGTTTTCTCATTAATTAACAGCACTGTTCATTAAAACACAGTGACCTTTGTCTAATCTACAAGCTGTCTTCTATGACCATTAGTTTTTCCTGGTTTTATGCCATCAAATAGCATTTTTGTGAAGATGAAATGCTGACATTTTAAACCCTGTGACATTTGCGCCAATTCTTGAAGAGCTATGGCTAATTAGATATACAAAATTAGAACTATTGCTTTTATTCAGAGTATCAACATAATCAATTCCTAGCTATTTTTGCTGCTTTTTACGTGTATGAATATACTTAAAGTAACATAGGGCTAGCAAGCCAGCATGCTTCCTTACATAATCCCCTCAGGGAAAGAATTTGTGACGTAAACTGCAAAGAAAGACATCCATCAGAAGGGTTGCAGTTATGATTCTTTGTAATTTGGAAAATTCTAGTATAATACCTATTAAGGAAATGAAATTAAGATCTAGAGATGGCTCTGCACTTAGATCGAAATGTGGAAATAAAAATACAAAAATAAATCATCTTTTGGTATTTTGTCTCTTTGGAGAGCAGAAAAATATCCTACAAACATGCTTGCTAACCATTACTTACAGGACATCACATGCCATCATCAATCCAGCTAGCTTTCAAATTTCTCCTTACTTTATGGGAAGGTGTATTAACTATTAGTACACTGGAGGAGAATTTGAAGGAATGAATGTTTTTACCAAAAGGACTAATGTGATGGGGAGTTGAGGACATCTCAACACTTTCAGAATCACGTCTGCATGGAGGTGGTGGTGAGAGCATGACAGAACTTTATTAAATTGCTTAGTAGACACTGCCCCAGTTGAGGGCAGGGAGAAGGGGGACACAGAAGTGGGAGTGGGGAGGGGATGGGGGAAATTAGAACAAGGTGTGAAGGGGCATGGATGCTTCGATGACAAATGGTTTGAAAGATAGTATGACTGGGGTTAGCCTCATTGGCTGGAAGGTTTAGGAAGACATTGGTAGATGAATTCCTTTGAGTAGCACCAGCAAAATCCAGTGCCTCTGTAGGTCTTCTTTCTTTTGGTTCAGAAATTCCTGAAACTTCTCTATAAATTATTTATCCACTCAAGATTTTCACACTGGTTAAAACATAACTCTTACTCTGAAAAGTTAATTCACTTAACCACACCTATATGACAGTGTTCATTTTTCCTAGAGGTTCTTCAGAAAGGCATAGGGAAGGGAATAGTTTGAAAATGCCCCATTCCAAATGACTGATTTACATTTTATTACCAAGGAAGGATTAAGGGAGTTTTTTTTTTTTATCAGATATTGGGAATACAGATTGAGACCATATGAGCCAGGGAGAAGTGGACGCCCCCTTCTTGGGGTGAAGAAGAGTACTATATGAGTTGGGAATAGTAGGTCATTCCTGGTTTACCCCTAGGTGTTCAGCCTAGAGTGGCCCTGTGAATCCCAGTTACCTGTTGGGATGCCATGGTGAGGATTTCTATCCTCTCTTGTAGTGATTTTAGATGCTTGGGGATGGGTTGGCTGCTGTCAGTTGCTATAAAGCCTGCCTGGTATAAGGCTGCCACCAAAATGACCCCTTCTGTGTTCATGTTTTATGTTCCAAAAGTCATATATGCATCAGGGCAAAGGATGTCTTAGGCCTTCCCCTTCACCTGCCAAAGGTGGAGTCTGCCCATGGGATCAAGCTGCAGTGGTGCCCTTTGTGGAAGAGCTTGAGTTGTTAATGCATGTGATTGGGATTCACTCACATTCCCTCTTTCCTCCCTAGGAAGAGAAAGCAGGCTCACTGAGTTCTTTTTGGTTGTCCACCCTCCCCCACCCCAAACCTAATTATACCTTAATTGGTTTGAGGTTTATATGTGGGTGTGTCTGCATGCAGCTACATGTGTATGTAGCAAGCACTGGAACCAAATCTCTGAATCAAAAACTCCACGCTAGAGAAAACTGAAAATGATTTGCTGCACCTTGGACTGAACCCAGATATCTATTCTATTAGGATTTTGCCAAATAATCACAAATTATCTAGATCAACTTGGAATTGAAGCTGAAAGCCCTGAATCAGGATACCAAAAGAGCCTACAAAATAAATGAAATCAAACCAAGTTTTCATTTGATACAAATTGCTAATTTGTCTATTTCTCATTAACCTATAGGCTTTCTTTCTCTTAAGAACTATATGAACTTGCCCCTAAATAATTTGACTAACAATTTAAAACTAATACTGGTGCCAGAAATAAAATTAGGCCATTCTTTAAGTTTTATAATAAGAAAACATGCAAGGGCAATTAATTAATTAATGCCTTTACAATTAAAATTTAAGATACTTACAAAAATTTAAATGAAATTCCTTAAAACAAATGATGTTGTCAATTAAGAGAGATATCCCTGGCCTCGAGAAGCTGGTACACATCAGCCAAGTTGACTATAAAGCAAATCTTATCTTCTCAGGTTGCTGACATTTTTTCTGTGGGTGGAGGCGGGCGCCTGTGCCAAGACAAGAGTTAGTGTGGCTTCTATGCTACTGAGAGGCTGAGGATCAGGTCTGAACTGGGTGTGCTCTTGGAAAACTTTCATGACTTTTAACTTTTCTTACTGCGGTATTACATCTCTGTCCTTACAGTTGCCCTTTCCTGGATCAAAGAAATTGCTCTTATACTGAGACATCCCTTGACTTCCAGAATATTTTCCCCTTTATTCTTCCTTTAGAGTATTTACATGGTGTACAGTATAACTAACTTCTCTGTAATGTTTACTTCATTTATAGGTGTCTTTCTTTTCATGAATTCACTTTACCAATGTATACTATATACCATAAACCTGCAGAATATAAAAATGAACAATGTGTTCCACCACCCTTGAGGAGTTTATGGTCTATTTGGGTAAGATAAAACACTGCCACTAGAAAAGTTACAAAATGATATGCCATGAGTTCTGAGTGGTGGTTCCTAGAGAAACTATTTACCTGGTGTTGTGACTCCTCACCTAGGACAGGTTCTCACCAAATGTTTGTTGAAGTTTCCTTCAGTTCAAGGCTTTGGGGACAGGAAAACCCAATTAGCATACTGTTTGTTTTATTAATCCATTAAGATCAAAATTCTGATAAAAAGCTGGCTAGAGGTAGAAATATTGGAATAAGTTAATTGGCCTATGATTTTTTTTTCTGACCCGCCTATTCAGCTTTATTGACACTAATTGCAATGAGACAGTCAATGGCTTCTTACTGCAAGATGTCTTGGTGTCAGTGTGCATTTATTTTGATAAAGCTGTAGGACAGTAATGACCTAATTTCACTCTTATGGTTTATACTACTAAATAATTTTTATTTTTATTTGTGGTCATGTGATATCTCTTCTCCTTTTCACTTTGTACTAGCATGCTAAGATTTTTTTCATCAATGGTTACACCATTGTTCTTAAGGCAGGCTGGGGAAAGGGAAAAAGTGAGAGTTTATTCTTTTTATTTGACCATGTTTTAGGCAGATCTCCAAATGCCTTGGTTTTTGTAGGAAATTCAGGGTAGAGCCAAAATGGCTCCTGAAGGCTGAGCAGAAGCAGGCAGTGTGTGTTATGTATTCAGCCCTGAGGAAAGCAGAGGCTGTGTTGATGAAAGGGCTGAACTCTGAGAACCTCAGCTACGGAGCTGTCAGTGGGAAAGGCATTCTGCTTGTTGATGGAATGTGAAAATGGTGGATATAACCCAGAAGAAATAGAAACCTTTGGGGTCACGGCTTTCAGAGGACGAAAAGGTAGTGTTGGAATCCGGCAGAAATCAGGTACTATTTTGCTTTCTTTCCATATCCATAGGCTTCTTGTAGACCTATATACCCACTGGGAGAAATCTCCATGCTTTCTCAGATCATTTTACCCACCTTCCTTCTAGATCTTCTGGCAAAACTGGAGACATTTTGATACAGAACTTAGTCTTGCCTTCCTCCTCTCCTACTCATGATGACTGTTTTCTCTTAGAAGCACCAAAGTGCATTTCATTACCTAAGATTGTGTATTTTTCCCATTACTATAGTATGTGCTATTGGTGTTAGTGTACTCTGTGGCAACATTAACAGCCTTTGCTGAGCTTTGAGAGGTAGGAAAACACACACTTCTTTCTGTGCATATTGAAAACACACTTGTATGCTCACTCGCACAAAAACTTTCAGAACTTGATGTCGGAACTTAGTCAACTAGGCTCATGCAGAAAAACAGGAAAGGCAAAAATTGAAGAATGAAAATATACAGGAGACCCTATTAACAGAACTTACTACCACAAATAGAAAGTGCACATTAGCTCTCTGTGCAATCTCTGACCAACACAAAAAAGTTAACTATCCCCAAAGTACGTAAATCAGGCATTGTAACAATATTTAATTAATAACGCTTTCTAAATTGAGGGAAAATTTAAAGTTTTCTGCCATTTAGGACATCTGGATCACAAAGAAAAATCAAACATAGGCAGGATCATTTATTTTAATCGTTTCAATTTTATTAACCATGTGAAGCTTCACTGTGCATCCTTTATGAAATCTGTCATGACTCTGGGATAATTATTTATATCTCTGATTGTTTCTAGTCAGCTATCAAAATGATTCAAGACCAGTCATGCTATAGATCAAGTATACTCTTAGATTGAGTAAGATGAAGGGCCTGATCTTAGACAATATTGATGTAATTTAACAAGTCTTTCTGTTTGCTGTTCATTTGAACCTCTAAACAATAAACTAAGAATAAATATGTCTTCTATAATTACTGGCTTAAGAGAAACTGAGATCAGGATATACACAAGAAAACTACCTGGGAAATTTCTAAGTGTTTTAGAATGCCCATTTTTTTATGATCCCTAAGCATAAGACATAGCTCATGGCAAATATTTATCAATTAGATTTAACAGTGAATTATCCTGACAGCTGAATCTAAGGAATACCTGGAGGTATCCTTTGTTTCTGTAATAATCTCTGTTGTGTTATCCACCAAGTCACATTCTAATTGCCATTTGTTTTTTTGAAGTTTCCTTGCTGGAAGAAAATGCCTTATCTTGCTTTGTCTATCCTTTATCTCAGACAGAGATAACTCCTACTACACATAAGCCATCACTCTTATTTGCCCATAGTATTTGGAATGCTTTTGCTGCCAAACACCTCTGCTCATATCAACACATCTTAACTAATACATCAGTGCCGGCTTGTCACCCATTATGCACACCTGCCAAACAACCTCTGATGGGTGGTGGCTCCTATCTGCAGGATGAATTGCCATCACGTGGACTGATTTGGAAAATCACTTAGTAGAGGAGGGAACTGATCTGTCGCAGTTAACTTGAAACCCTCCTCTGTGCTCCTGTTCTTTTATTTGGTTGTAGACTTATTCTTACTTGGCAACATGACACTTGATTTGGAGACCATAGTAGTAGTTTAAAGATATATGAGAAGGCCAACTCACAATTTTAACTAATAAAGCCTCCTGTACACAATTAGTGACCAAAGCTGTGGAAATATAGACCCACATATTGAATTTACAGGACATAAGCAAGAAGTAGGCTTTGGACAAAAATAACTGTCTTTTCAGAAGTAAGGGTCTGCCCCCAAAAAGAAAGCACTGGAGAGAGAAAGTGCACTTCTTACCGTTTGCTAAGCAGCATGGGATGTCTGAATAGATGTAAAATGATACAGCAGTGTCAAGTTGACCTTTTGTAAAATGTAGACAAAGAAGTCCTGGAGCAAAGTGCGCTGGAAGTAAAAGTACGTACAGCCTGGCTCAGAGTGGACAGGGATGTTGGTCTGGAGGAAAAAGGAACAAGGGATCCACGGGGGTGGATTCTCCTCTTGAAACAAGGAAGGCTGTGGGAAATTTCCTCAAATGAAAGGGAAACAGCTCTTGCCTCTCTCGTTTGCAACCTGCTTACCTTCCTGGCCAGTCCATGAAGCCTCTAGGGAGGTAATGCCTTCACACCCACCTACAGGTAGCCTCACTGTGCCGCGGCTTCCATCACAGCCTCTTGTCGTGATTGAAGCCCCAAGAATCTCTATGCAGGTGTGGAAGTGGGGGAGACTCTTCCCTGCTGCTCCTTTACTCCCCATTCCCATCTTGGCAGGCAGGGAACAGAATTAATGCAAGGTTTTCCCCTCATCTGAAAGAGTATCTAGAGTCACTGAAAGTACAGTGTTCAAAGACTAGCTTTATATTTCCAAGATTGGGATCTTATCAGAGACTGTGAATTGTTTACCCTGTTGAAAGTTCCTATTTTCACTCTGTTAAGCTTACTCTGCTTGTTTGCATAGTAAATATGGGTCAACAGAATCTTATTTTCTTCAAGAGCTCAAATACAATTCAGCACTTCCATTCAGACTCCACTAATTCCGAATTTGTGATAATTCCATTAGGGTTTGGGTGACACTTATTTTTGTCCCATTTATTAAAAGAGGATTTACTAGGCAATTTAAGAGCAGAAATGAGAGGACAAGGGGGAAGGTTTAGCATATTTAAGAGGAAATACTTTTCAAGATCCTTAATAGCACTTATTTGCATTTAAACAATTAATTGAATAATTACAACCAAGCCATCTCATTCATTAAAGAAAACCCAGCAGGAGCTTTATTTGGCAACAGTTTGTTAGCAGAGATTCCCTAAGTATCGACTCAATGGAAAATTGGTAAGAGATATGCCTCTTCCCAAATTCTAATTATCCCCTTTCAATCATCTTAAATGTTTCCCAAACAGTGAGATAATTATTCCAATAAGCTGCAGCTAGCTGCATAAATTAATACACAAATATATGTCAGTCTGTCCCACAGGTAGCTCTGGGCCCCTGTGATGAGTGGAGGCAGACCTAGCCTAGTGGAACCATGACAAGCTGGACCAGAAGGAAGGGTCTACAGCTGATCCAAGGGGCTTGAGACCCATTTCCACTGCCCTATCTTCACCAGTTCCTTGCTCTGAACTTGCATATTATGTTCTGATCCTTTTCATACCTCTACAAAAAAAGGAGACAGACCTACCCAGTAGATGGGCCTACTTGCCTCTTTCTCCTTGATACTGGCCCCGGAATACCTAAGAAGCTGCAAGTTTCAGGGAATCAGAAGGCCAGCATGGGGACTTGACCTGAGTCAGTGTCAAACACTGAGATAATTAATTCGGTCCTAGTGGGATGCTCAGGACAAAATACAGGAAATGGGGACTCTACTATGTCTCCTTTATTCATTTAGCAGTGTACAGGGGTTAGGAGTATGGAGGGGCTCTGCTACTTATGGGATGTGTGTAATTTAACTTTATCTCTCTGTGCCTTGGTTTTCTTTTCTATAAAATCGGGAAGAAAATTCCATTGTTAATAGGGTTGTTACCAAAGTTTAAATGCATTAATATTTGTACAGTGCTTAGGACAGTGCCTGATACATAGAGACCACTTTATAGCAGTTAAATAAAAGAAAGCCATTTATTAAATATTTATTGAGTGCTTACTATGAGCCAGGTACTTTTCTAGATGCTGGGGATACAGAAGTGAACACAGTGAAAAAAAAATCCCTGCCCATTTGATGCTTCCAGTGGAGGGAAGCAGATAATATAATAAACAAGTTACATCTTATATAACATTGGAAGATAAGTGCTATAGAGAGTGAGAAAAGAGGGTGATGGTGCCAGGAAGAGCTGGCAGGTTTCCAGCCTTAAATAGGAGAGTCAGGGCAGGCCTTTTGCAGCAAACTAAAAGTTGTTACGGCAGAGTCAGGCAGGTACCTGACGGAAGAGGCTTCCAGGCAGAGGGATCTGTCGGTGCAAAAGCTCTGAGGTGTGAATGAGGAACAAGGAGACCAGGGTGGCTGAAGGAGATTGGGTAGGAGGGATAGAAGGTGAGGATAGATGGGAAGGGAGGACCAGACTGTGGAAGGTCTTAGGGCACTGTATTTTTTCCAATAGATTTGGGAGGTACAAGTGTTTTTTGTTACATGGATGAATTGAATAATGCTGAAGTCAGGGCTTTTAGTGTACCTGCCACCAGAATAATGTACATTGTACCCAATTGGTAGGTTTTTATCCTTCAACCCCCTCACATCTCCCCCCTTCTTAGTTTTCAATGTCCATTGTGCCACCTTATGACCATATAAATCCCTTGTTTAGCTCCTACTTATAAGTGAGAACATATAGTGTTTATTTTCCATTCCTGAGATATTTCACTTAGGATAATGGTCTCCAATTCCATCCAAGTTGCTGTAAAAGACATTATTTCATTCCTTTTTATGGCTGAGTAGTACTCCATGGTGTATGTGTGTATATATATATATATACACACACACACACACACACACACACACACACCACATTTTCTTTCTCCATTCTTCAGTTGATGGGCACTTATGTTGATTCCATATCTTTGTAATTGTGAATTGTGCTGTGATAAACATTTGGGTACAGGTGCTTTTCTGTA
>CAUYRT010073225.1:0-27633 GCA_963574885.1 Lepilemur ruficaudatus
TCCAATTAATTTCTTTCTATTTATAGTAGAGACAGGGTCTCGCTCTTGCTCAGGCTGGTCTTGAACTCCTGACCTTGAGCTATCCACCCGCCTCGGCCTCCCAGAGTGCTAGGATTACAGGCGTGAGCCACCGCACCCGGCTGAACACCATATTTTTAGATGTGACCAGACAGCTTTGAGGAACTGAGGTTCCTACTGCTGCCATGACTAATCACCACAAACTTGATAGATTGATACAACATCCTTTTATTATCTCATACTTCTGTAGGTCAGAAGTTTGGGTGGGCTTGGCTACGTTCTCAGATTAGGGTTTCACAAAGCCAAAATCAAGGTGTTAGTGGGGTTATATTTCTTATTGGAGGCTCTGGGGAAGAATCCACTTCCAAGCTCATTCAGGTGGTTCGTTGAATTCAGTTCCTTGTGGTTGTAGGACTGAAGACCCAATTTCTTTGCTGGCTATTAGCTGGGGGCTAGTCTTTGGTACTAAATGTGGCCCTTATTCCTTTTTGTGCTTTCTATGTGGCCTCCCTTCAGCACTGACTGGTTGAATTCCACTCAATCTGTGAGTCATTCTGACTTCTGCTGCTGCATCTTTCTTGCCTCCAGCTGGAGAAAGTTCTTTGTTTTTTAAGGGCTTATGTGATTAGATTGGCCCACCTGGTCAATGCAGGCTGATCTCCCTAATTTTAAAGTCCTTGACCTTACTTCCATCTGCAGAGTCCCTTTTGCTATGTAACGTAACATATTCACATGTTACAAGGATTAGGATATGGGCATCTTTGGTAGACCACTCTGCCTACAGAAGTGGAGTTGGGGGGGTTGAAATTTACTAACTGAATTTGTTTACTTCATAGTTATAGGGAGGCAAGCTTGGGTACAATATAAGACAAGACTTCTGAAGATCTCAGCTATGCCAGAACAGAATGATCTGACCAGTGACAATATAAAAGCAAAGGCTGGCCAGCCTATGTGGGAGCTATGTGGGAGGCAAGCCTCTTGCATCATTCCTAAGTAGACAGTATAAAAACAGGGGTAAAGAGTACAGATTCCAGAGTCAGACTGCCTAAGGTTAAAACTCGGGTTCAACTTAATCTCTTTGTGCCTCAGTTTTCTAATCTGTAAAGTGGAGTTTATAATCCTGCCTCCAGGGATTATTTGGAGGTTTGAATGAATTGATACTGAGTTAATAAAACACGTAAAATGTGAAAAAAAAACAGTCCCTGACACAGAATGAGCACTTAATGTCAGGTATTATTTTCTGAAAGGTATGAAAATTTGTGAAAGTCACTTGAAAGTTCAAATTCCTGCAGACATGGAAAATGGTGTTTCTTTATAGTTCACTTTTCATTAATTTTGCAAGTACATTATATATATTTGCAAAATATCTTCTTAACACACAGATTAATAGAATTTTGATTACCAAAAATGATTATAAGTCTTCATAAAGTAAACATCAGATGAGTTTATTTCATATTTCCCAAGAAACAGAAAAACAAAATTCTTTGCATAGGATACAAGATCCAGTTTACCAGCCTAAGCTGACTTTGTACTGCAACTTTTGGTCTGGCTATATATTACTTATGGGCCTTTGGTCATGCTATTAATATGTTCTCTTTGCCTGCAATGTATATCTCTTCTCTTCTTTGTTGGTTCTCTACGCATTCTCTACTTCTTGGTTTAAATGACTCCTTTTTCATGAAGCTTTCTTTCAGTACCCAAAATCAAACTCTATTTTCTTCTCTTATTTTTCTGCTTTTTATTTATAATTTGTAGTTTACATGTATGTTTTTCCTATTAGGCTGTAAGCTTATTAAGGGTAGGGACCTGTTTAATTTATCTTTGTATCTCTGTCCAGCATAGTTTTTTTAATGCAATACAAATGAATAAATATTTGTTGACTGTGGTCTACTGGAAAGACCATTAGATTTGGCGTAAGAAAAATGTGACTTTGTGTCCCAGCTCTGCTACTTAATAGGTGTGTAACCTTAAGCAAGTTATTTAGCCTCTCTGTACATCAATTTGTCCATCTTAAAAATGAGCATAATTATGCCTATCTCATGATTCTACCTATCTCCATCATATCTATCTCACAGTGTTAGTTTATAATATATGTGGAAGGGCTTAATGTTGCCTAGTGTTATGTATGGCACATAGAAACATAGAGTTTCTCCCCTTGACAGTATATACTATTAAACTCTGAACTGTACAGCACTAAGCTCAGAATCTTTGTCCTTATTATGAGACTTCTTAAAAGTTTTACCATATTTTTCTCCACAAAGTAATATTTTACTTTCAAAATAAAGACCCTATTCAGAAGCTATACTCATAAATGAGTTTCTCTTTAGAAGCCAATTTATTCAACATTTTCTAGAATCTAAATTCACTGGAAAATTTAGGTAGATAGGTATATATAATAATAGATAGACCAATTTCCAAAAGTTGTGTGTTGATGACTTTGAGTAAACAAAGATACGAAATTTCTGCATGACAAAAATATAAACAATGAACAATGTAGAATTTTTATTCAACAAAAAAGACAAATATTTGCAACACACAAAACAGAGAGATAACTTTGTAAATATACAGAGTTTGTAGAAGTTAATATGAAAAAGTAAAAACTGAATAGAAGATGCTAGGTAAAGCGTATGAATAAGCAGTTCACGGAAAAAAACAAATATGAATTCACAATAAAGATAGAAAGTATGCTCAATCTCCTTTATAATTAAGGACATCAAATTAAAACACTATGGAGGTATTATTTCTTTTTCTCCATCAGCTCGTCAAATATTAAGAAGTTGGATTAATAACCAATATTAACCATGGTGTAAAAAAATGGCTACTCTCATGCATTGTTGGTAAAAGAGTAAGCTGGACAGCCTTTTTATAGAATAATCTGGCAGTATCTATAAAAATTAAAAGGATGGATGCTCCTTGACTCAGACATTCCACTGCTAGTAATTTTCCTTAAATATAATTGCATATAATAATTTATAACAGGAAAAATAGAAAAAAAAATCAACAGGCTGGTAATAGCCTAAATGTCCATCAAAAAGCACTGTTTAAATAAATTATGGAATACTTATATAGCCATTAAAATGAATAATCTACATTCATTGAAATGAATATATGCCTAATAAATATTAAGCACACAATCTTAGGAATATAGAGCAATTTATTTACATAAAAAGGCCAATATAGCTATATACCTGAATATGTCTAGTATATTTCTTGAAAGATACATAAGAAAGTTTTAGAAATGATTACTTCTGAGGAATGAGACAATTGTTAAGAAGTGGAGAGAAAAGATGGGAAAAGTCTGTAGTATTTTAATCTTTATCTTCTCTGTCTTCTTTTATTGTGGATATGTATTACTGTTATAACAAGAACAACAACTAGTCTTAAAATGTCAAGGTCTCATTGGAGCATTGGTTAGTTTGGAAACATTGTACTCTTTGTCAACCTTGAAATTAGAAATGTAACAACTTCTGGGCCAGTGTGGTGGCTCACGCCTGTGACCCTAGCACTCTGGGAGGCCGAGGCGGGAGGATCGTTCAAGGTCAGGAGTTCAAAACCAGCCTGAGCAAGAGCGAGATCCCGTCTCTACTATAAATAGAAAGAAATTAATTGGCCAACTAAAAATATATGTAAAAAATTAGCTGGGCATAGTGGCATATGCCTGTAGTCCCAATTACTTGGGAGGCTCAGGCAGAAGGATTGCTTGAGCCCAGGAGTTTGAAGTTGCTGTGAGCTAGGCTGATGCCATGGCACTCTAGCCCGGGCAACACAGTGAGACTCTGTCTCAAAAAAAAAAAAAAAAGAAATGTAACAACTTCCACACATCGATAATAATAACTTGTATTGATTTTTGCTATATATAAATCAACTTACTGATATAGATTTTTAAATTGTTAATTTTTAATTAGTATGGATACACTTGACAAAATATTTAAGAAGATACCATTAGAAAGTAGATGATAGGCTGGACACGGTGGTTCACGCCTGTAATTCTAGCACTGTGGTGAGGCGGAGGACTGAAGATTGCTTGAGCTCAGGAGTTTGAGACCAGCCTGAACAAAAGTGAGACCCCGTCTCTAATAAAAATAGAAAAAATTAGCTGGGTGTCATGGTACGTGCCTATAGTCCATGCTACTCTGGAGGCTGAAGCAGGAGGATTGCTTGAGCCCAGGAGTTTGAGGTTGCAGTGAGCTATCTTGATGCCACTGTACTCTACTGGGGGTGATGGAGTGAGACCCTTTCTCAAAAAAAGAAAAAGAAAAAGAAAGTAGATGACAAATTCTTAAGACAGTATTTAACATGTGGTAAATGCTCAGTAAATGTTAGCCATTGTTATTTTATTAATCCTTGATTGGTATCACTCTTCCAGTAATTTGCTGCATGACTTTAACTATGTTACTTCCCTTCTCTGGGCCTTGTTTTCCCCAGCTGCATAATAAATGGAGTCAGACTAGATAATATGATGTTCTGTAACTCTTTTGGATGGTTTCCTCATCCTCTACTCTGACCTACCCTTCTTAGCTGGAAGAGTCGAGGTTTCCAAGAGGCCCAAGCATAGCACTATGTAATGAAAGGCCCATTCTTGCTGGGTGTTATATTGTCTTCTGTTCTTGAAGTTAAAAACAAAAACAATTTTTCACTTCAAGTGATGAGGAAAGACTTGTAAGGTCGTGTAATCAGAATGCTGCTTGGCTTTGGGGGACAGAGTGAACTTATTTTGATTTAGTGCAAAGGGGATGTAAGGGGCAAGGAGAAGAAATCTTCAAGTAAGAAAAGTGCTGTACAATTCTTAGCATTCTTTTTGGTGTAGGATAATGCCTGGTGCAATTCAGGGCTGCCTACCAGCTTAACTCTTTTCTTCCTAAAACTTGTAAACTCAGAAATTCCATTGAGTGGATTTTTCCCCCATGAGAATTCATCTGTAAATTTAAAATGAAAGTCATAGAATTCCAGGTTAGAAGAGACCTGAGAGGCCACGAGGAACAGTGATTTTCATGATGAAACCCTACAACACAAAGATATTCATGTGAGAAGATGGGATATTACCCACTTATTAAATTAAATGAAGGAATTCTGTCACTCATGGGGAGCTGGAGTTCATTTCATTCCTTAGGGACACTCCCTTGATTCTATGGAAAGGGAAGGTCTCTCTCGTTCCAGTCCTCCTCCTGGGCCCTTCCCTTATACAAAGGGCAATCATATAAGAATATTTCTCAATATACTTTAAAATTGTTTTGTCTAGTGCTGGGATTTCAGTGAGTCATTTTGGGTTATGTGTACATGAAGGAATCAAAGTGGCCATCAAAACAGTCAAAAGCAAATGTAGGTTTTGTTTCTTTCCCAGTTCTGCCGTCATATGACTGCTAGTTGATATCTCTATCAAATCTGAGAAGTCTCTACAATATCTGTCATGTAAATTAGACATAAATACTCGTGACCTCATGTGAACTAATGAGCAGTTCCCCCTGCAACAGAGCTCACCACAAGGACTTGTAGCATTTCATTATGTATTTCAACGGAGGAAATAAAGCAACCAAACAAAACTGCAATCAAAGCAAGGACATTTATTAGAATAAGGACTGACTGGCGAAAAAAAAAAATCTCATCGTACTGCTCTTTTCTTTTCACTCTGTTTTCTTGTCCTACATGCTTCCTTTCTCCTTGGCATAAAGCAGGTCAAAAATGTTTGTGAACTAAAAAAAAAATCATCATGATCTTGACATTTATGATGATAAGAACAAACCCTTCAATCAGTGATACTAATGCCTTAAGTATCCAAGCACTCTATCATTAAACAGAAATGATTTTTTTTTTTTGCAGCAGGGAGTCAGGATGCTGGCTATACATTATTTAAGCTGTAAAGAAGACAAAGGGTCCTTATTTTATGTCAAGTCATCTTTTCTATCATCAGCCCTCTTCTCTAGGTTACTCCAAACATGGGCAGTTGATCATCTCAAATTGTGAGCTCTCTCTGAGCTTTACCTAGTGGCATTTTCATGTAATAACAAGAATGAACAAAGTAATACTACTAATAAATAGGAATAACTTCCATGTGCTATGTGACAAGTGGCATGTTAGAAGCTTTCTATGATATCTCATTTATTTCTCATATCAATTGTGGGAGATCTGTTTATGTGTTTCAATTTTGCAGTTAGGAAAACTGAAATTCAGAGAGGTAAATTATATTAACTGGGGTTACTTGGCTAGTAAACTGAAATCAACATTCAGGTCTATGCTGAATCTAGATGTGATCTTAACCACCATATAGGCTGCTGCTCCACAGTCTCCACTGACTATGCATGTGCCTATGTGTGTGTGTGCAAGATGTAAGGGAAATAGCTTTATTGGGCTTAGTGCCAATATCCAATGTGACAGAAATGAAAGGAGCATCAGTATATAGCATGCAAAATGAGTCCCGGATGCCCTAAATCTCCCTAGAAGAGACGAGAGCTGGCTGTCTTGTCTGCTGCCGCACACCTGTTGGAAACTACGCCCTGAGATGGCTCCTTCCTTAAAGATTCTTAAGCCCTAGACAGTGAACCCCTGAACCTCCTGTGGATTCACTTGCCATTTATACTGGTCATTCATCAGTGAGTTCAGTTATATCTTACCATGTAAATCACTACTTTCTTCAATTTTCCCAAATCGCCACCTTCTGCAGTCTCTCCCTAAACTGTAATTTCTGTGGCTGCCATCTCTTACATTGTTCTATGTAAAAATGAACTCTGTGAGGTATGAAAGCAGGTCCTTCTGGAGAATTTCACCTGGCTAAATGCAGTCTCCTTGACAAAGGATGTCCATAGAAGCCAACCCTGGGTATGTTTGCAAAATTGCCCCTTGACGTGTGGCTTGCAGACTTAAAGCTTGAAAGCTTGAGTTTCTAGAGAGGAAGTGGTATGGGACCAAAAGAATACTGGAATGGTTTAAAACTTTATTAAAATAAAAATTCACAAGAAATGCTCAAAAGATCTCAGTTCTCTTTATACATTTTATAAAGAAATATTTTTACAGATCATTTAGTATGAGCAAAGAAAAAGTCAGGGAAAAGACAATTTTCCATTGAGTTAGCTGTGGTCGACAGAATTCTAATATGGCCCTCAATAATCCTGCCCCCTGATGAACACACTCTGTGTAATCCCCTGCCCTTGAATGTGGACAGGACGTGTAATTATGAAGTGATTTCACTCTAGTAATTAGGTTATGTTCTATGGTGAAGGTGAAGGAATTTTACAGATCTAATTAAGGTCCCATATCATTTGACTGAATTAATCTACAGCGAGATTATTCTGGGTGGGCTTGACCTGATCAGATGAGCCCTTTAAAGAAGCTTTAGGACTTCCCTGGAGGGAGAGATCTGAAGCCAGAGAGTTGCTTTTCTGCTGCTTTGAGGAAGTAAACTGTCACTTTGTGAAGAGGGCCACTTGGAAAGAAATAGCAGGCAGCCTCTAGGAGCAGAGGGTCTCACATAAAACCACAAGGAATGGAATTCTACACTAACCCATACATTTGGAAGAGGATCCCAAGCTTCAAATGAGATCACAGTTCCATATAATACCTTGATTTCAGCCTTGTGAAACCCTGAATAAAGAATCTAGCTAAACCATACCTGGATCCCTGATCCATGAAAACTATGAGATAATACATGGGTGTTATTTTAAGGTGCTAAATTCATGGTAATTTGTTACTCAGCAATAGAAAACTAATACAGTAATTTTGCCTTTCCTTTTATTCTTTTCAGAATTATAAGCACATAATGGTAGAGGAGTATTCTGTATACACAAGTGGACAGAACAACATGGTCCACAGCATTATGCAGATATGTGCATGATATTCACTTTAAAGAGCAGTTTGGTGGATGTTGAGTGAAATCAACAGGATGTTAAAGATGAATCCCATTGCTGAAGTGATATCTGAGGGAAATTAATAATATGTGGCCTACAATTCCTTAGTTTTAATCGGGGTCTCATCCTATTCCTTACCCATTCTAAAACCAATTTAAAAACATGATTGAAACTTTTTTTTCTCTATGGAAGTATAATTTACATATCATGCCTTTACTCTAAGTGTACAATTAAATGATTATTAGTGAATTCACCAAGTCGTACAGCTATTCACATAAATTAGTTTTAGAGGAATTCCTTCCCCCTATTGAGACCCCTAATTCCCATCCCCACATACATTTCAAGCATGACCCTCCCCTCCACAATGCTCACCACATCCCTCAGATGTGGGTCTACCCCCCCAACCCCCGAATGCCTAGTGAACACCACCACCATTTGAGCACCATAGTGTTAATCAGTCAGTAACAATTTGATGGCGAGTACATGTTGGGCCCATTTTTCAGGTCTTGTGTCACCTCACTTCAAATAATGGGTTCGAGCTTAATCCGGGACAATATAAATGGTGCTAGCTCACCATCGTTTCTTAAAATTGAGTAATATTTCATTGTAAACATATACCAAATTTTAATAATCCACTCATGAATTGACGGGCACTTGTGTTGTTTCCACAACCTAGCAATAGTGAATTGAGCTGCCATAAACATTCGAGTGCAGATGTCTTTATAACAGAATGCTGTTATAAAGAATGCTTGTGCTCTTTTGGGTAGATGCCTAATAATGCTATTGCTGGATCGAATGTTAATTCTATTTTTAGCTCTTTGAGAAATCTCCAAATTCTTTTCCACAGAAGTTGCACTAATTTGCAGCTCCTCCAGCAGTGTAAGAGTGTTCCTAGTGTTCCTGTCTCTCCACATCCTCAACAGCATTTGTTGTTTTGGGATTTTTTGATAGAAGTCAGTCTCACTGGAGTTAGGTGGGTATCGCATTGTGGTTTTGATTTGCATTTCTCTAATGATTAGAGATGTTGAACTTTTTTATATATGTTTGCTGGCCATTATTCTGTCTTCTTTGGAAAAGTTTCTGTTCATCTCTTTTGCCCATTTATAAATGGAGTTGTTTGATTATTTCTTGTTAATTTTTTTGAGTTCTAGGTAGATTCTTGTTATCAGACCTTTGTCGGAGGTGTAGAGAGCAAATATTTTCTCCCATTCTGTAGGTTGTCTATTTGCTGTAGTAATAGTTTCCTTGGCTGTGCAAAAGCTTTGTAATTTGATCAGATTCCATTTGTTTATTTTTGTTGCTGCATTAATTGCTTTGGGTGTCTTCTTCAAGAATTCTTTGCCTAGGCCGCTGTCTGAAAGGGTCTTTCCAAAATCCTCTTCTAGGATTGTTAAGGTTTCCTGCCTTAGGTTTAGGTCTGTTAACCATCTTGAGTGTATTTTTGTGAGAGGTGAGAGGTAGGGATCCAGTTTCATTTTTCTGCATGTAGCTATCCAGTTTTCCCAGCACATACATTTCTTCAACTTTGCTTTAATAAAGTTTCTAAGGATGCTACCTGCTGACCACTATCATTGGTAAAAATGACCTATTAAATGAAGTTGCTTTTTGTTGAGAAAAAAGAGAATCTTTAAACCCAGATCTGAAAAAGCACCTACGTAGCCCTCCACCTCTGTTACATCACCAATCATGGGATCCTACAGGCTGTTGTATATTAGACTTCGAGTATTATCATTAAATAGATATTTTTTGATGGCCTGCTATGTGCTAGGACTCAGGAATAATGGATTTCGTCTAAGAGAGACTCACATCTGGCTATTAATAGCAACATCTTCTTATAAATTCTTTTTCCTTATATCAAAAGTAATTCATATTAATTATAAAGCATTTGGAGTTTTCAGAAAAGCATTAAGAGTAAGATAGGAATTATCTCAAAATACAGACATTTTTATTATTAAAAATTTAATGTATAATTTTCCTAGTGTCTTCTATTTATACAGATGTTTTTCTGTTATTATAAAAATGGCATGATTCCATAAGTATGTCTTTCTATTGCTCTTTCAATTAACATAGCAAATGTCAATCTATGACCTTATGTTATATATTCCATCTTTTATGGTAACTTCCATGTATTAGTTAGGATAATAATGCTACCTACTATTATAAATATGCTGCCAAATCTCAGTGACTTAATCCAATAGCAGTTTATTGTTCTCACACCTGATGAATCAGCGTTAGTAGCTCTGATCTGCAGATGATATTCTGCACGTGGCTTCAGGGACCCAGGCTTCTGCTTCCTTTTGTGGTTTTGCCTTGTGCTGGAGTTCCAAAATACTCTGCTTTCAGTGCCAAATGGAGAAAGAGAAAATGGGAAATGCACACCTATTTTACAGAATTTAGGTTTGAAAGTGACCCGTGTCAACTCTACTCACATCCTGTTCACGTTATAGAAACTAGTGACATGGCTCCTCCCGGTCACACCGAAAGCTGGGACATGTGATCTCTAGCTGGGCAGCTAGTTCCCAGGGATGATTCTCTACAATGGAAGGGAAGCACACAATTTTGGTGATCAGTTAAGTGTTTCTTATACGGTCTACCCAACTGGGCAACCAATACTCACGTGCAAATTTCTTTCTAAATGCAAGACATACCTACTTTCTTCCTAGGGAACTAGAGTCCCTTCAGTCACTACATCTTCAAGATCCTAGACCTCTGGGTGAAGAGCAGTCCCCCCATCAGGCTTGGATGTGGCTCCTCCTGGTTGGGCAACATTTGAGTTATAAGGCACCCTCCGACACCCATGTCATGGAGGAGCGTGGACAGGAGAGCTAGAAGAATAAGAATTGGGACCTTACGTGTTGATATGATTTAGATCAATATCGTGGACCACAACATTGTTGCTTGTTCCAACAAAACTTTCACTAGGAGAGACAAGTCTGTAAATCACAAAATAACTTCATGGTTTGCCTCAGGAAATTTCACAGCCCATTTTTTTCTCAGACACCTCGTCTGTCCACCTAGGTAAACAGCTCATGTATCCACAGCAGCTTCCGTACAAAGGCTTTGCTTCCAAACCTTACTGCACTTGCATCAACCGTCCTAAACTGTCACATCACATGCACTTTGCCCCTGACTCACACAGTTCTCCGCCGTGAATGACTTGCCTTAAACCAATGGATCCCAGACTTTGAAACTCTATAAACATCCCACTTCTGACTTTGCCTCCATTGAGGTGGTATTCTCTCTTACCGCAGTAAGTTCTAAAAAATGTAGTTTTGTTTTATTAACTGATGATCTCATGACATTTGGGAAAGTCAACAATGGAAGGGAAGATTGAGAGTCACACAGCAGTCACTGGTCCCTGGCAAAGTTGAAATCGTGCTTGAGTAGCTGTCGGACCAGCTCAAGTAGGAATTCCACAGCCCATTGTTCTCTGTGGTCCCTGGTCCCACACCTAGGTAGTTCTTCCTTGCCCAATATCCTCAATGGCCATATCTCGAGTGGGCATTGGAGAATGTCTTTTGGTTCTGCTGAACTTTTTGTTTGTGTTAGTGTGGGACTTGAGGATGATGTTTAAACATTCAATAGCATTTTTGCCCAGGAGCTTGGTCTTTGGCAATACAACTCCTTCAAAAACTCAGTAGGTTATAACTAAAGTTTGATCCCAGATACCATTCCTAGGTCTGCTTTATTTCTTCACTTTCTTATCCCATGCCTTTCTCTGAACTTTGTAGTGCTTATCTTAAAGTTATTTGAAACAATAGGTTTGGGTGGAAAGGAAACACCCTTAATCTGAATTCTGTTCCAGGACTGAGTCACTTTGTTTAACTGAGAAAAGTGAAGGGCTTTTTTGTTCAAAGCCTTTTCAGTCTTATCTATTCATGTTTGATTTCTGGAATCATGCAGATTTTCCAATTGTGCAAAACTCCAAACAGCTGGGTGCTGCCTTGCCTTTTTGCTTGCAAACTGGTTAATTCGTGCCTGAGCTCATCTTTCTTCTAATAAGTTGCTGAATACAGCCAGTAACAAGCTAACACAAACAACACTCTAACGGAGAGCTACAAGCTCGGCAGGGACTTTGTTGTTGTCAGTCAAGTTTTTTCAAGTCTGATGCCACCGCACGGCTTGACTCTCCTTCTTTCCAACCTCCTGCATCAGTTTCTGCCACCCACTCAACAATGCCACGTATTTTAAGATTCTGTTAGAGCAGCGTCCCGGTTGTGGTACCAATTTTTAGGATGAAAATAAATAAATCCCCCAAATTGATGACTTAATAAAGCAGAAGTTTATACCTTGCTCATCAAACAGGCCTGTGTGTAGATATTCCTCGTCAGCAGATGACCTTCCATACGGAGATCTGGGGACCTCCTTTCATATTGTGGCTCTGCACCCCTGGGCTCCCGTGCCACCCAGAACCTCAGAATCCTCTACACGCAGCCACGGGGTGGGGAACGAGTGAGTGTGCAATGCACACCTGCTGTTTAAGTTCTTTGGCTTTAGAAGTGACACACAGCATTTCCATTCACATGCCATTGGGAAAAATGAGGCACAGGACCACGGGTTGCAAGGGGATTGAGAAACGTAGCTTCCCGCCAGGCAGCAACTTTTGTAACATCATTGTACTTTGGAAGGAGAAAAATGATCAGTGGTGGTAAATTAGTTGTCTGCCACATGCCCTCTTTCAGAGCAAATTTCCTTTGGATCTGGACACCGGAACACTAATTTTCTAATTTTCACATCTTCGATAATTACCCAAGTGAATGTGCTCTTTTCATCACTGTTCAGGCATCTCTATCATTCACCTAACAAGTTTCCAGCTGAAATCCAGTGGCTGCTGCAACCAATTACCACAAACTTCGTGGCTTAGAACAACTCCTACTGATCTTCTTACAGGTCTGAGGGTTAGAAGTCTCGTTGGGCTAAAACGAAGGTGCTTGGAGTGCTGTGTGTCTCCCGGAGACCATCGGGGACAATCTGCTGTCCTGCCTTTTCCAGCCTCTGGAGGCCACCTGCCTTCCTGGGCTTCTTGCACTTTTGAAGCCCGCGGCATAGCATCTTCACATAGCGCTCTCTTTCTTCCTCTCTCTCTCTCTGACTCTCTGTGGTCACATCTCTTCTCATTTTTCTGTCTCCCCTTTTCCCTTATAATGACCCTCGTGGTTACACTAGACCCACCTAGCACTCAGGCAATCCACCCATCTCAGGGTCCTGAACTCCATCACAGATGCGAATGCCCTTTGCCAAGGATGGTAACATGTGCCCGGATCCACAGGATTAGGAGGTGGATGCCCTCGGGGGCTATTATTTTGCTGACCACAGAATCCACACCTGTAGTCTGTCCCTACTCCAATATAGACTCCCCACTGCTGCCAGGGTAATCGCTCTACAACACAAAACAAACCAAGTTACTCTTCTCATTAAAACCCTTCAATTGTTGCCTGCCTATTTATCACCTATGAGTACCTTCTGATGTTCTCACCGTATATGACACTGCATGCCTTTTGCTATCGGATATTTCAGTAGATTTCCCTGTAGGTAGGAAATGTGAAGGCACCAGTCTCTCTAGCATTGCCTCCTGACACCTGCCTTGCTCAGCCATCTTTTTTGCTCCAGTGACACGAAACTCCACATCGTTTTCTGAATGCACTATGACATTTCACTCTTTTGTAGCTTT
The DNA here is from genome assembly GCA_963574885.1 of Lepilemur ruficaudatus. Taxonomy (NCBI): domain Eukaryota; kingdom Metazoa; phylum Chordata; class Mammalia; order Primates; family Lepilemuridae; genus Lepilemur; species Lepilemur ruficaudatus. The sequence continues at coordinate 13,528 of CAUYRT010073225.1, forward strand.
GCATGTTTTGTTCCCTCTACCTGAATATCCTCTTTAGTCTTGCTGGCAAACTTCAATTAATATTTCAAAAATTTAGCGTATGTATCCACTCAGTGGCACTCCTGGAAAATTGCCTTGTCCAGCGTGACTAAATTCAACCACTGCCGTGCTCATCGTCAGCACCGAGCAGGTGAGCAGGGCGGGAGGAGAACATTCCACTGCGCTGACTTGTGTCAGTTTTTAAATTGTAACTACACACTCTGATGTGCTCTTGGACTTCCTGCCAATCCAGCCACATCTCCCCAGCCCCTTTATTCTTCTCCGCGTCCCTCCCCTGACAAGATCTCTTACCTCTCCTTTCTCCTCAAATGCCCAATGTTCCCGCCTTCATCTTCACACCAAGCTGGAGACTTGACTTCCGGTTCCACCCTGTCCACCACTAACCCACTTTCCTGTCAGCAGTGAATCACAGTCCGCCTCCCCCACTGTGTGGACGGGGGTACGTTTTAAGGGGTGGTGCTGGCCCGGCGTGACTCTGTCAGCAGGCAGTGGCGCCAGGTTGGGAACTTCTGGGGACATTTCATTGTAGTACTGCCTGTCACATAGTAGGCACTTAACCGATGTTTTCTTCAGTTCTTGTTTCCTGCCCAGAAGGAAATTTTATTTTGTTTTTTTCTACGCATTGCCTTGAATTGCCAGCAAAATGCCCCTTCGCCTCTTTTTCTATATCTCTTGGTATGTACGTACGTATACACGTGTGCAGGAATGCATGTGTATGAATGCAAGTGCATGTGAATACATGTGTGAACACGTGTATGAATGCATTATGCATATGAACATGTGTGTATGAATACATGTGTGTATGAATATATGTGGGAATGCATGTGCATATGAATACATGTGTGTATGAACACATGTGCGAGTGAATACGTGTGTATGAATACATGTGTGTGAATGCACGTGTGTGAATACATGTGTGTGTGAAAGCATGTGTGTATACATTGAGTCTTTCATTTCTCAGGAGAGTGGATCGGCTGATTTTCTACAAACTGAATGAGGGGACTGCAGGAGCATAACTCGATCGTCACTGTTTAAATTAGTGGCCTCAGCCCTGTTCCCGAGAGGAGTTGTTCCTCACGGTTTGAACAGGGGACGTTTACAATACTTCCTTTGTTTGGGGTGAAAGGCTGCTCAGGGCAAGCGTAGAAGAGCAAACAGGAGAGGAAGTTACATTCCAAAGATTAAGGCTTTCGTTAGACCGGGGTGACTAACCAAGCCCATCTCTCTGAGTCACCACGATGAGCTGACAGAAGGCTGCCCGGCACGCAGACACCACCCAGCCACAAATCACTCAGCCAAACGCTTCCTCCCACACGACGGCAACGTTTCCTCAGACCACGCGCGCCCGCCGGGACTTTTGTCCCCTTTGCGAGCAGAATCAGCAGGTGGATTGGAATGAGACTGTTGGTGTCTGCTGGGTTCCCAGCCCCCACCCCCGCTTTCTTACCTTATTTACGTCAAGTAATAAAAAAGAAAAGCAGAACTGAAGAAGGTTGGTGGCTACGGGTGGTTTCAGGCACCGAGTGCTCTTTACTCTGTTTTTAAAAAGACTTTCACTGAAGTGGGGGAGAGAGGGCAAGAGCTCCTCTTCCAGGACATGCTGCCCTGTCTGGATGCAACATTAGGAACCAAATGATGCATTTTTGAGACCGTGAAGTCACTTAACCTGGCGGGTAAGGTTTACACTCTTGCAAGGGCAAAGCTGAAAAATGGAAAGAACCTGGGTCATTTTTTATGTTGTTGAGTCACTGAAATAAATAGCCGGAGCTGACTCATCAGCTCTTGTTCTGTGAAATACTGTATTTTCCTCATTGTTTAAGGTATTTGGAATTTAGTTTTCTGTTCCTTGGAGCCTAAGAAAGTTCTAAATTTGTGCAGTGATGACCAAGTTTGTTCTTTAGTTACAGTAGAGCTTTCTTCCTTCCTTCCTTTTGTTTTATTTTCCCGTCTTTCTTTCCCATCTCTCTCTCTCTCTCTCTCTCTCTCTCTCTCTCTCTCTTTCTTTCTTCTTTCCTTCCTTCTTTCTTTCCTGTAATTATGATGTAAGCAATTTATAACCCTTGGGATTACTCACACATGTGCTGGAAGTCTAAGCTTTTTCAACTGTAAAACAGCAAAGCAGCCCTAGTCATTTATTCATTCACCACAAATATTTATTAGCATGTGCTATGTTCCAGACACTTCTAGGAGCTGGGAATCCATCAGTGAACAAAAGAGCCAAAACCCTCTGCCTTCACCGTGGATGTAATTCACGGGAGGAGACGATTGATAAATAAGGTAAATAAGATGAGCATACTAAGCAGTATGCTAAGTAGCAAGTGCCCAGGAGAAAACAGTCAGGCAAGCAGGCCATAAAGTGTTCAGCAGGGGAGGGAGTTTGAAATCTTCGGATAATCAGGGAAGGCTTTACCAGGAGGGTGACTTTATTTTATAAAGAAGCAAGAAAGTGAAGGAGCCAGCCACTTGGCTCTCTGAGGAACAGCGTTTCGGGCACAGTCAGTGCAGAGGCCCTGAGATGGGAGCTGCCTGGCACGTCCGCAGGGCAGTGAGGTGAGAAAGGTAACCGGGCCACATTAGGAAGGATGTCAACAGCACCTCTGAGCACTCACGTGTCTTCTTTCAGTGAAAGTGGAAACTGTCGGATGGCGGTGAGCGAAGAAGTAACATGCTTTGACGTACATTGTGTCAACAACAAGCTCACTCTGGCTACTGCATTGAGAACAGACAAGAGCAGAAGCCAGGAGGCCAGTCAGGAGGATAGTCCGATAATGTAGACAAATCACCATGGTGATTTGGTTCAAAGAAAGCAGCGGATAGTATTGTGAGAAGTGGTCACATTCTGGTTATATTTTGAAGGTGACGAGATTTCAAGTAGAAAGAGAGGCATTAAGAATGATTCCAAGGGCTGAGCACGGTGACTCACACCCGTAATCCTAGCACCTTGGGAAGCCAAGGCGGGAGGGTAGCTTGAGGCCAGGCATTCGAGACCAGCCTGAGCAAGAACAAGACCCCGTCTTTACTAAAAATAGAAAAAGTAGCTGAATGTGGTGGCGCACGCCTGTAGTCCCAGCTACTCCTCGGGAGGCTGAGGTAGGAGGATCGCTTGAGCCCAGGAGTTGGAGGTTGCTGTGAGCTATGAAGACACCACTGTACTTTAGCTGGGGAGATAGAGCAAAACTTTGTCACAAACAAACAAACAAAAACATAACTTAAAGCCATTGTGATTAGATGCGATTATTCTGGGAGGGAGTGAAGATAGAAAAAGGGCAGGGTTCTAAAATGTCAAAGTCAGGTTGATGAAAAGGGACCAGATAGGGCCTGGGAAGGAGCATATAGGAAGGTTGTGGGGGAAATCAGGCAAGTCAAGTATTCCCTGGAAGTCAAGAGAAGACTGTGTTTCAGGATCGGGACTGTGGACAGTTGTGTCAAATGCTGCTGAAACATCAGGTACGATGAGGACAGGAAATCGACCCTTGGCTTTAATAACATGATGGTCATTGGTGACTTTAAGCAAAACTGTTTTTTTGCGGGGTCATGGTGATTTAAGGGAGTGGGTTTGAGGGACAATGGGAGGAGAGAAATTGCAGACAGCAAGTGCAGGCAAGCCTTGTAAGCAGTCTGGCTATACAGGAAAGACACGGGGTCCTGGCGGGGACATCTAACATAGAGGAAATGATCTGTCATGACAAGGTGAGGCAGGGAGAGCTGCTAGAGCGACACCTGCGAGCAGGTGTGGGGGATGGGATCTGCACAAACAGAGGTGCTGGCCTTTGTCGAAGGTGAGACCTGCTTTCCGCAGGAATAAGGCAGCAGGCAGGATGCACAGACAGAAAGGCCCAGATGGCTTCATTTCTTGCGGTGAAGTAGGAAGCGAGGTCCTCACCCGAGTGAGGATGGGGGGCTGAGTGTTGGAGGCAGTGAAAGTAAAGAAAGTCTGGAAAAGTTAGCAGAAGAGAGAATAGACTAGGGAAATATGATTCCCAGGCTGCCTTAAGGACCCTCTGAGGGAAGCGAATGGCCAAGAATATTTAACAAAACCCTTGGGCATGGTTGCGTGCTTTCTTCAGTGGCTCTAGCGGGACAGTGGCTGTCGCCACGGCTGTGCGTTTCCGAGTGAGTGGGAGAGTCTGAGGAGCAAGGCGTTAAGCTCTGACGGCCCTGTGAAGAGCTAACTCAGAGTAAGCCCAGACTACTTTATGTGTGAGCCACTGAGTCAGGCCTTATGACAAATCACTATATCCTAAGACAGTTTATGAACATTGATGTATTGATAGAAAATGACTAGAATTTGTGTAAATACTTCACAGTTTATCCTGGCACTGCCTACATAACGTCAGCAATAAAAATTACCTGACAGTTCTTGACCATTCAAGACTTTGAGAATAGGACAACATAAACTCATTTTATGGTCAAATAGCAGCTGATCTGCCTTTAATCCATCAAATAGTAGCCCAGAAAAATTTTGTGTTTTGGGTTTGTTTCTGTGGACCTGAATTTTCTTGTTCAAATGACGTTAAAAGAATTCCAAGTGTTTTGGTTGCAGAGGCCTCACAGGAAGGCAGCCGCCTCAGTCGTTTGGTTTCAGGGGGGCTGGGAGCATCCCCTCCATGCACCAAAATGCCCAAACCTGTTCGCTGGGGCCTGCCGCGCCACCAGAGGTGCTCCTGACTTTCGGAAAGAAGTCACAATGGCCAGTGTCCACAGAAGCTGGCAGCAAACTTAAAGGGGGCAGCGTGTGTGTGTGGCGGGGTTGGTGGCACCTGCTTTTGTGACTGTTGGCATAGCCAGCACGGGATCCATGGGGCAGAACCTTACACTTTCTCAAATTAATTAAGCCAGAAATCATGACTTTTATAAGAAATACCCAGTTTTAAAAGGTTGGTGACATTTAAAGAAAGGTAAAAAAACACTTTTTATGGATAAATCAGACATTTTTGACTTCCATTGTAAAACAGTAAAAGCTTTTAAGATGCAAATCCTTCCTGGGTGAGATTACTGCTCAATCTGCTACCAACTTCTCCCACTCCGGTCTTTGGGAGAACGTGCCATATGACTTTGGAGAATGGTTTTTCTCTGTTAGAAAAGCAGGAGTGCTGGAAATACTTGGTGCTGCTGTCTCAGGCCACGATGGTTTCTGACTCATTGGTCAGACCTGGACACATGGTCTCGTGCGCTGATCTTCACTGTCATCTTTTTATAGATTCTCACTTTTGTTTTCTTTGACAAAGGAGACCACAAAAACCATGAAATGCTTGTAGAAGTCAGTAGAATTTTATTTAATAAACTCACTCAAAAGTTGTGTCTTCCATGTTTAGCCTTATCTTATACGTAATTCCTTTATTCACATAGATTCAAAATTTCAGTTACTTAAGATTAATACTCTTTGAAAATTTTCCTAGAATATACTGATTTACTCCATTTTTCCTACCTGCAGCTAGATGACTACTTCGCTCGGTATCTCCCATCTTCCTGCTGAGACATTTGAACATGATATATCCTTAGCAATAACAGAAAACCTACGTTAAGAACCCATAGGAAAGGAGGAGTTATATACCCCCCTGAGTAAGGAATAATAATAGGTGTATTAATATCAGTGATTAGAACAGTCACAGCTGCTACCATTTAATATCTACCAAATATTATTCTAGGCAATCTACATCCATTATCCCTAATCTCACAACATCCTCATTAAATGAGTATGTTTATTCTGGAAACTGAGGTTCAGAGGGAAGAAGCAACTTGCTCAGAGTATCAGGACGATGGTGACAGAGCCCAGCGTTAATCCAGGACTATCTAGGTACACCCTGAGGGTCCCCTTTATGGTCGGGCCTCAGTTCAATAACTATTTATTAACAGTATCTCCCTGCCTGGCCCAGGTTTGGGTCTAGGGACACAATGGTGACTATCCTGTTTTTGCCCATAGAAACGCTGTACTCCAGTAGAGCACAGACAAATAAAAACACATTCTCAAAACAATGTGGCTGGCAGGAGAGCTAAACACAAACTGCCCTGCAAGTTCTGAGAGAGAAAGCAAGTCGGCCGCATGGCCTAGGGTGGTTTGCTGCCCGGGGTGATACTCCAAACTGAATCTCAAGCAGTGAGTAAGAATTAAGTAAAAAAGAGGGGAATACTATTCTAGTAAAAAACACAAAAAGCATCAATGGACGTGTGAGAAAGTGTGAAGCTTTTAGCAAACCGAAAGGAGCTGAGTGCCTCTGTGTGCTCAAGTTCAAGCTGGGCAGCAGCAGAGCTGGGCACCTGCCCGTGTGCTGGACGTGACAGCCCCGAATTATGACACCGTCAGGTCCAGGTTAAAAAGGGACATCCTAGCCACCAAGTGAAGGAGATGGAGGGCATATATTCAGAGGCTTATTAGGACTCTTCCTTGTTAACTACCTTGATCTTAGCAGAATTTCCCAGGAGAGACCATTGTTTTGCTTCTAGAGAATAATTAACTTGCCACTATCACCAAGTGCAAATTGTCATGCACTAAAGGAGACCTTAGTAGCACACGCCACCCTGGCCAGCACCGCGCATGCCTAGATACAGCACCTCTTCCTAAGAAATAAAGATGGACTCGTTGTCAGCAGAAATCACAAATTTATTAACTCTTAAATATATCAATCAGTCATTTACCATTATGGCAAGAAATATATACAGTGTCCCATGGTAAACTGCAGTGTTTCAAAATGACAGAAGATAATAAAGGTGTAATTCAGTTGTGGTGGAGAGAACAAATCACAACGTCCTCACGTCTGAGAGCGGAAGACAAACTGGATCTACGGTAATACTTCAGCACCACATGCTAAATTAAAAGTGTAAAAAAAAAACACTCCATACCTATTTATTTTAAAATACATGTATGCCACGGATAGCCGCTTTACAAAAAGGTCAAAGAAATTAAAAAGGGAAAAATGAGGCCGTTACTTTTTCACAGATCTCATTGGCAGGTTAACATGGCTCAATACATTTACTGTATATATTTATTTTAAATATATATTGTTTTAAATTGTGTAATAATTATCAGAAAAGCTTCAACCCATCTATCATACATCCACTAGCAATAGTATCTAAAGTGATTAGTAATCAACACAGAAAGGTGATATGAGAGAGAAGAGGGAGGGTTGTTTTTTGTTGTTTTGTTTTTGTTTTTTGCTTCTGTTTTAAAAATAGGCTTCTGAGGACAGTGAATTACTCTAGTTAAAATAACGCAGATGGAGAGTCCATGCACTAGAAAGCATTTCAGGGAAGAGAAAAACCCTCACAGGAATTGAATGAACAAACAAGAAATGAGAAGCACGAAGAGAACCCCTTTTCTTTTTGTTTTAAACTGGAAAATCCTAACTCCTTAGAGGAAGATAATGATATTCTGACTCAAGAGAGAAGCTGGAAAAGCACAAGTCACAAAGATCAAGTTCAAAACACTTATGAGAATGGAAAACATTCCTAAGCTTCTCTAACTTTAGAAAACTAGCCAGTGATGATGGGGGGTGGGGGTAAGGTTGCATTCCACAAGGAGGAATTCAGTGCATTTGCAAAAATCCTTCTCCACTAACAACTTAGTGTTCTGGCAATTGTCCCAATCAGAAAGACACTGCAGTTACAGGAGCAACTTATTTGCTTTTACCCTAAGTTAAACAGTTTGAATACCTCCAACATAATTAGGACACCTAAGTCCAAACTAGAGCCTAAGCAGAATTAAAAACCTTTAAAATCTTGACAACATTTTTTTTTGTGGGCCCTGAAGACGATCAAAAGTGCTAGCTTAGCAACTCCCAAAAGGCCTTGATTTCTATTTTAGCCTCATTTTGCAAATTTCACTTTCATTCTTTTCTCATATACTCCCAGCCAAAAAAAGGGAAAGAATGGAACAAAAGAAAAAATAAAAAAGGAAGCAAACAAAAGCAACAAATAGGAAATAAATGAAATAAAGAAAACAGCACAGATTTGAGAAAGAAAAAAAATTCAATGCAAGAAATTCACCAAAACAGTGTGAGTATATACTAAAGTGATCAAACTCGTAAATGATGTGAATTTTTCAGTTTACATAGTTTGACCAAAAGCCACATGGCTTTAGATGATAGCAAACCACCTGATTCTTGCTTCTACATTCCTAAGTGATTTTGCCCACATATCAACCCACTTCAACTGTTAAACAGCAAAGCTTTCAATGAAAAATCATCCGCTTCAACCAGGATCACACCAGGAAACTGAAGTTATATTTTTTTTGCTTTTTTTTTTAAAAAAACAAAAACAAAAACAAACAAACCAAAACAGATGAACAGCAAAGAGTTCTAAAAAATTTACATTTCTCTTACAAACTGTCATTCAGAAAACAATAGTTTTTAAGTCTGTTAAGTCTTGGCATAAACAGCGAAACTTGATGAATAGTTGTACTTGGAATATTGTGGAATTTTTTGTCTGACCTCCCCCAATTGTTTGCCAACAGTAATTTAAGTTTGCATGGAACATCCCCGTAGCTGAAGTGTAAACAACGTATAGGAAGGAATACGATAAGCTGATGTATCACATAAGCATTACATGTAGGACCTTCACAACTCCACGCACTCGGAAACATGCATGAAGAGGAGGAGAGGACGGCCCAGAGGCACCTTCCAGGTGCCTTGAGAACAGAGAATGCAGAAGTGGCACTGTTGATATTTAGCTGAAAGGAAAAAGGGGGAGGAAGAAATAAATTATATTGTTTTTAAGATATCAAATTGTTTTGCCACAGTTGTGACTAGGTTGCAATTTTATAACACAGCTAACAAAGAGATGGAAAACACCATGTGTAAGAGATCTTTGCTTGCAATCGTCACAAGAAAAATTTCAAAGTGTTAAACAAAGGCAATATTAAAACAAAAAATCAGTATTAATTATCTGTTTGTTCACACAAAGCTAAGCTAAAAATAGAGAGAGAGGGCCACAGGCTTCAATCACATTATTAAATCTAAATATACATCGTAAGCATTCATATTTGCTAGACACATTAATAAATGAAAATTATCATTTGGTTGAATTGAAATAGACTCAAAGTCCAAACTCATCCTTAACTTTTGTCCTTATTCTTAGATTCCTTGGGAAATTAAACCTAGAAGTCAATTTAACAAGGAATACAGCATCAAAAGTAGAGGAAAACATGATTATTCTTATTTAATTGGAGGTCTCCTATCTTTAAAGCAACAGCTGGAGGCTGTTTTTTTCTTAAAAGCTCTGATAAGGTTCAGTGCTTTGAATGGGGCAGATATTCACAATAGCACCACACATATCTGAATGCTTCTAACCCAAGTGTAAGGAACAAATCATTAAAACAACACAGGCATGAAATTAATTACAGTCAATTTTCATTTCAATTGCCCTCTGGAATACCCACTTTGTGAATTTTAAATTTCAGCTTGACTTCCTCCTGTGGCCTGTGCTCATGACCAAGTACTATGATACTCAGTCACTCACAGCAAACTAATTTACATATGCACCTTAGCCAAAGGCTTATAGGAATTGCAACCTCTTAAAAAACAGTAAGATACGAGAGGAACTTAAAGCTTACTGTCCATGAGGTCTGGATAATTGAGAGTTGTCCGAATTGACCCAAATATAATTTACTTTTGATGAAAGAACACCAAGATTCTAAAATGACAGAGTCCGTATGTTTAAAAAAAGTTCTTTAAAAGTTCCACCTTTCAAATAAGGGCTATGCTACAGAATGGGGCTGAACGTCAGGCTCAAGAATTCATGCGAAATTGTGATGCGTTTTCAAAGACCTTGCATGTTTTCATAGACTATAATGCAAGAGAAAAGATGCTCCAAAGGGAGAAAACCAGCCATGCAGCTTTGCAGTCGTCCGCTCCGGTCACAGAGTGTCACGGAGCAGGGTGTTACTTACAAGACCATATGTGAATGGTTTTCAGGCCTTAGATGTTTTGCCACAAAGAGGTGCCTCCTGAGAAGTTTTCTTTCCCATTTGGAATACAGGGTGGCCTATTAAGAGAAGCCCCATTTAAGCCACCTGGCATAAAATGAAGTTTTCTTAAATAGGCTCTAGCCCATCAACGCTTCGGGGAACTGCAGAAAATCCTTACCCCCTGCTACTGTCTGAACGTGATCCCTTCTCTAGTTCCTGGCAATTTGTGCTGGACCTCTTTGAGATACAAAACAAACACACACGCAAAAACCAGTGTCTTCATCATCTTCATACTCCTTTTGTGTCTTTCTCTTAATTACATAGCTACTGTTTTTGGAATGAATTTCAATCTATTTTTTTTTTTTGTTTTGGTTTGGCTTTTGTTCTTACTCTCCCCCACTTTTTCCAAATGCAACAGTGCTACATAATTATTAGGGCTATCGGAGAGGCCTCTGAAAACCACTGTGGTATGTTAGCAAGCTAAGAAATGAGAATGGATCCTCCAGAGTGAGGTGAACGGCTGTTTGTATGAACTTGAGTCCCCATTCCACACCCAGATGTTGACAGGCGACTCTGGGGAGAGAACGTGGGAGGACATTAACGGTGGGCCACACTTCTACTAACTCAGTCTAAACTTCCCTCTCAGTTTCATCTCACCCCACTTGACTGATGCGACCAATTTTCCACCATTTCCCTTTACTGTAGTTGGAGCCAGCCTTCCTTACCCAGAACGTTCCATCGCATTAAACCAACATCCTGACACCATACTTGTCTTCATGGTTCTTCTTCAGCTTGGACCATCTTCCCTGTGTTTTTTCTATCTTTCTGTGTCTCCAAATTCTACTCGTTATTTAAGACCTTGTCTAAAACTTCTATCTTACGCATACAGTGCGCTTCCAAACTGTTACAGACATTCCACTCTACTCTGAAGTTGATTATAAACTTTACTACGTAGTTTTATTTTTCCTTTGGAATCAATAATTAGCTGCTTTCTAAACTAGAATGTATACTCCTTGGGGGTAATGTCTTTTCCCTCGCATTGACTCTGGCACAGGTGAAGCACTAGGAGACGGGCAATAAATACCTGTCTAATATTGAGTGTGTGGGTAAGCACAGCATCTGACGTTGAGTGGGGAGGTGAGAAAGACACTAATACCTGATATTTGCTTTTAAAGGCTGTCTTTCGTACATTTTTCCTAATATCTATGGAAAACCTATGAGATGAAGCTCCTGATGATATGTTGGCCATTGGAGAAACGCCTCCCTGTGGCCTCCTCCTTCCCCCTCCCTCTGCCGATTGCAAAAATGAAGTAACAAATATTTTGTCTGATTACGTGAATCCCCCGGATTTAACCCTGTGAGGAATCGCCTTGGTAAGGCAGGCTCTGGTTCCTATCTAAAACTACCGTAGACTACTCCGTGGCAGGTTGCAACCCACACATGGCTGGTCTGGCTGATCATCCCAGAGATTTGTAGACTCTTCCCAAGAAGGCATGTATTTATATCCATCAACGTAACCAACCGCTAGCATTAAGTAACATATGCCACGCTAGCAACAACGGGAAAAGTAGAAGGAGCTGACCATGGGTATGTTAACAAAGAAGCTGACAGCCTGGGAATATTTACTTGATGGGTACTGTCGGTGACCCCGAGCGATGAAAATGGACGTTCTGCCACTTCCCGTCCCGGCGGTGCCACACGCGGGTCTCTTCCGACTGCATGGTCTTTGGCATCCCGCTGCCATCCATGTACTGTGTGAGCCTGATGTAGGCGATGCAGGCGGCGTCCTCCCCCACCAGATGCACGTGGGGGTTCAGGATGATAGTGTGGATCGGTTTATTGCTTTTGGACAAAGCTGGAAGAGAACAGGGAAAGCAAAATTCAGTTTCTGTGTCAACTGAAACCAGTAATAACTTCAGTTGGGACCAATGAATGAAATGCCATCCATTCACTCATTAAGTAAATAATTAATTAATCTACTAACTATTTGCACTCATCAATTGCTGTAAGAGAAAAAGCAAAAGTAGACACAGTCTTTATTTTCTTTGATTCCCTTCTGAGCGATTTGTATGCTACTCTAGAAATTTTGATTGACTGGGGAGAAAAGCTGGAGGGATGTATTTATTTATAATAGGAAGTGGTTACAAACAGAAGATGAACAGAGGTGGGGCCTGGCCCAGGGGCACCGAATGGTTCCGGTCTTCAAAGAGGGAACTGCAAGGACAGTTGGCAGGAGACCTTGCGGTGGTGTCTGTGTTTGTTAGTTGGTGAGGTACATGGGGCAAGCGAAATATATCAAGTATCAAGCATGGAGATCACTGTCTCTAAAAAAAAGGCTGGTGGTAGCATGAATTTGTTTCTGCATCTCATCCTGTGACTCCTCCGCATAGTAGAATCCATTCCATGACAGTTCAGTTGTGATCATCTGGTAAAAATCCCAAATTTGGTGTTGGGCACACAGGCTGGTGCTGACCCTCAGCTCTTTCCTTGGACTGAGCAGCCCTCACGAGGCTCCAGCCTCTGGTATTGGGACAGTAGTGACCCATTCTCATTATTCAACACCAAGAGATGTGTTTTTATTAGAGATGGGATGGTGTTGACTGACAGTCAGTTGGAGGAAACATGAAATGCCATCGTGAAGCTTTGTTAAAGTGAATTTATTAAATGCTTCCTTTTGATTATTTGTTTGTAAGTGCCTAGTGCATACAAGAAAGAGTGATTCATTCAATACATCTTAACTTCATGCCAAGGCAGACATTCTGATCAATGCTTATAATTAATGAAAGTGAGCTTGGTGATCCTAACCATTAGCACAATTTTCCTTTAATTCAACAAGATCTCTCTGCAAAAGTAGTGAATTCACTTTATGCAACATAATGTCTAATGTTATTAGATGTAAGGAAAAGGAAAAGGATAAAGGGAATTCCTGGTTTACACTTTTCTGATGACCTGAAACATTTCTGCAGGAGGGACTCTTCTGTCACCTCTGAAATGTGACTGTTTCCTCTGAGATCACTAAAATTCTTGCAATTTGATTTGAAATATTTATCTGATTACTCATATTCACTTACATTTGACTTTGACAATAAGCACCAAATACACCCGAAAGCACTCTTCTATGTTGACTATTCCTGCATGCTGTGGTTCCTTTCATTTTTTCATATATAAATAGTTTTATGAAAACATGAAATAATGTTTTTCGGTAACTCATTTTATAGCTCATATTATACAGTCACCAAGACATATGCGGAGTGTGTTCAATCAACATTACTTTTTCTACTGAGTCAGATATTTTTAAAAACACACTAAAATTTTTAAGCCTGTCATTTTTTTTAAATTTTAAATACAAAAAAAAATTGTGTGGCATAAAACGCTGGACAGAGGTAAAAATTCTCATTATAGAAAAGAGCCAAAGACTCTGCAAGTTGGAGAAAATTCAAAGAGAAGTTGGAAAAGGCATGTTATTAAATTAAGAATAAATGTACCATTTTCAAAGTAGAATCGGTGAAAGTCCATCCCTTCCACTAAATTACCCAAAGCTTCAGGTTCAAAAGCAGTAAGGCCTGGGTCACAGATTTTTCTGTAGGAAGAAAAGTAATGAAAATAGCCGATAAATAAATGCTTTAATATATTTTGCTGTTTCTTGTGTAAACATTTTTATTTATCAGTCAATGAAGGACTTTAGAGGCTCTTGCCTCTAAAAAAATCTTAAAAACATAAAATTTCTATCTTTGACCTTGGCAAGGTGGGTTGAGAAGTGGACACTAAAAAGGCATTTTGCAGAGAACACTGATAGGACAAACTAATTTAACCAGTTCAAGCAGATGATAATCTACAGTATTTTAGGAATCTCCTTTTTAAAATTTCTACTTTTTTTTGGCTGGGCACAGTGGCTCACGCCTGTAATCCTAGCACTCTGGGAGGCTGAGGAGGGTGGATAGTTTGAGCTCAGGAGTTTAAGACCAGCCTGAGCAAGAGCGAGACCCCGTCTCTACTAAAAATAGAAAGAAATTAGTTGGCCAACTAAAATATACAGAAAAAATTAGCCGGGCATGGTGGTGCATGCTTGTAGTCCCAGCTACTCAGGAGGCTGAGGCAGGAGGATTGCTTGAGCCCAGGAGTTTGAGGTTGCTGTGAGCTAGGCTGATGCCACGGCACTCTAGCCT